>CM077459.1:16349652-16552152 GCA_039654765.1 Mylopharyngodon piceus | reverse complement strand
CACTACAGCGGCGCATGACATTTAAATGCATTACTTTGAGAAATCATCTCCGGATGTGAAGCCAGACAGTTTGAACGATTGTCGCTCGGTGTTATTTCGAAGGGGAAGATCGTAGCAGGTAAAAATGCTTCTTGTGTTTCTCATTAGATGCGAAAGGCAGCAGCTTTTCCCCCCGTGACCATTCGGCTGCCTGTAGCACAAGTTTATTTAATAATGCACAGAGCGTAAATGCATTTCCTCCACATTTCACAGCAGATTTACAGTCCGATATTCTTAGAAATCTCCTCTCATTACATTATAAAACATCTGTGTTTTATAGCAGAAGGCATGAGAGAAAACACACTCAGATTGATAACAGGAGTACGGACACAGGGTTTCGGTTTCAGGGAATGGATCAGTGAAGATTAGAGGTGGGATTCTTAAAGTCACCAAGAAACCAGAATTGACAATTCTTAATTTTAAATGCTAATTTTGATTTATCCGTGCATGTCATTATTTTGAAAAAATACATGTGCCCTCGTAATCTTTAAATTAAAATAACTTCCCCTCCTCTTGATGATCTGATGATGTGTTCACTGGCACGAGGGCGGGGCAACCTGTCACTCACATGAGATCGACCAATAGCAAGCCACAAATGGTTGTGAATGGGGGGTCGCGTTTTGAAAGCCAAAAATAATGCTGTGTACGGTCGTCCGCCGGAAGCTAGTTATTTGAATTTATAAAGTTGTAAATATGGATATTTTTCTTACAAAAACGCATTGCTTTGCTTCAGAAGGCCTTTATTAACCCCCTGGAGTCATATGGATTACTTCTTTTTTTTTATGGACGGATGCATTATGTTTGGCTTCAAAACACGGCCCCCCCATTCACAACCATTATATAAACCTTGGAGGACTAAGGATTTTTTTTAAATATATCTCCGATTGTGTTTGTCTGAAAGAAGATAGTCATATACACCTAGGATGGCTTGAGGGTGAGTAAATCATGGGATAATTTTCATTTTTGGGTGAACTATGCCTTTAAGATTAGGACATGGTTATTTAGCTTCATTTAAAAACACTTTGTCTATGGCATTCCCTCTTTTAGGTACGTAAACGTGTGTGAGGATCTGAATGCACTAGTATCGGTTTGTCTTCATCAGGTTTGTCTAATAATAAATGGGATTCAGTGTCTCCATCTGCTCACAAACACAAGAACTACTGCCAAACAGCACTCTCTGACTGTCTCTTTCTATCGCTCTCTCTTCCTGCAGACGATTGATCAACAGCTCCCCCTACAGGTTCTGTGGAGTCTGTTTTCTCTCGTTTCATAATGTGACTGAAAAAAGATTTCAGACAAAACGCACGCTACTGATGAGAACATTGTGAAGGCACAGGTTGTGGTGTGTTTTGCATATGTGCTGTGCATCTTTGTTCTGATTCCAGTTGATTATCCCTCATACCGCGGGTGGCGCGGGTCTCTGTGTTGTTATGGTCCGGTCTCGCTGCCAGATTCCCCGAGGAAACTCAGCAGGTGCGTGTTGCTAATCAAAAGCGTCGTAAATGCAACCAGTTTCTCACAAACGCAACGCCATTATTTTAGTTTATATGTTTGTTTATGTTCTTTTGGTGACTGCGAGGCGTTTATTGACCCAGAGCTGATAGTGTGAGACTCCCGCGTGTCCCCGCAGGGTCGTTGGATTGATGCCCGTCACTGATAGTGTTCAGGTCCGATACACACCTCATAAAAAAACAGCCTTCATCAACTTCATCAACTTGAAGTGAGATCCACCAGTCATAGAAGTGGCTGTTACTATCACATGTACATATAACCACATCTAATATGAAACACTGGCGATTTATTAAGAGCTATTCTTAATTTTTACATTTTTTATTTTTCTATTTCCCTTGATATTGAAATATATTTTATAATTTATTACAATATATAATATTTCTTAGCATTTATTAATAAATATTTTCTTTTTAATATTATTTATATATATATATATATATTTTTATGTATTTTAATAATAATAAAATACATGGAAATATATTTATTTCAGTATAGTAATTAATATTGTAATTTCTTCTTGTTTTTTTTATTTTTCTTGTTTTATATTAAAAAATATTTAATAATACATTATAAATTTATATAATAAAGTAATATATTAGTAATTAATTTATATAATGTTTCAAGTGTCCTCAATATACAATCCTGTCGATGACTGCGTCCAAAATCACATACTTATTATTCCTTATTACCATATTCACCTTATGTAGCAGTGCGGAAGTAAAATATTTTCTGTTATTATGTGGTCACTTCCGATTCATTAGCTGCTATAGTTACGAATAACAAAACCAGTGACTGGTAAAATAATTTGCACTACAAACCAATATGTTTATGATAACAGTTTGCAGTAACAAGCAGCATAATGGACAGTTAAAGCTAAAATAACCCAAGTCACAATGGCCGCATTTGCTCTTACGTTAATAATAAGGTGAATAGTAGGCGAAAAACAGTATGTGACAAAAGAAGTATGTCCGAATTCACACAAGAGGCAAAAAGTACCCGGATCACCTACTACTTATGGCGAAATTCTGAAGTGTGCATACAATGGACACTTTTCTATCCCATGAAGCCACGGGAGAGGATTTGTGAATGGCAGTGAAGCGACGCAACTGACGCTGGTAGGTCACATGATCATGACAATTGTAGTACGTCTGTATTACATTCATACTACACACATTCATACTATATAGAACTTACTTTTTTAGCGGTTGTGAAGTAATTACTTTTTCAAGAGAGTTGTAATTTACCTTTAAAAAAACTGCCAGTTCCTTGATGACATCATCCACCAGGAAGTGACATCATTGTGGAGGGAAAACAACAGCACAAATATTAATAATTTGTTACATTTATATAACGCTTTTCTGGGTACTCAAAGCGCTTTATATATAGAAGGGGGAATCTCCTCAGCCACCACCAATGTGCAGCATCCACCTGGATTTTGCAATGGCAGCCATATTGCACCAGAACGCCCACCACACACCATCTTATGGGTGGAGAGGAGACAGAGTGATGAAGCCAATCAGTATATGGGGATGATGAGGAGGCCATGATGATGGGCAGAGGCCAATGGGCAAATTTGGCCAGGATGCCGGGGTAACACCACTACTCTTTTTTTTGAAAGACATCCTGGGATTTTTTATGACCACAAGGAGTCAGGACCTTGGTTTAACTTCTCATCTGAAGGACGGTGCTTTTTGACAGCATAGTGTCCCATCACTATACTGGACTGTCACCTCACAGACCACAGGGTAAGCGCCCCCTGCTGGCCTCACTAACACCTCTTCCAGCAGCAACCTAGTTTTCCCAGGAGGTCTCCTATCCAGGTACTGACCTGGCTCAACCCTGCTTAGCTTCAGTGAGCAACCAGACTTGGGCTACAGGGTTAATGAGTAAGTATAAGCATTCATTAGTAAGTATAAGCAATTGATTGTGTGGATTCTCATCACTACAAAGCGAGCTAATCAAATGCTATGAATGTCTGTGGTGGTCAGTTTGGTTGTTATAACTCTTTACTGAAGAATTTTCTGAAATGCCCATGGAGAAAATGAACGGGGAAGTACTTCCCCAGACCACTGAAAAAGTGGGCGATTGCTGCTGAGGCCTTTTGAACTGAATAACAACCAACTGCTCTGTAAAGCTCAGTGAAGTTATTCAGCAAAGTATAAACAGCAGAGAGATAAAATAATGTCTGTTTTTGTGTAGTGCATATGTGACTCATTCAGCAATCAGAAACTGTTTGGTATTCAAATATTCCACTGTTTTGTCTTTAATTACAGAAAAAGCAGATCTGTCTGACACACTAAGTCAATAACCTACATCAGATGACTTTAAAAGTAACTAGCTGCTCTTCTGCTGGTATTTGTGTAGTCGTGCACAGCCAGAATTTTGACAAGCAGTCTAGTCTATTTATGTAACTGGTCCTACTCGACCTGCTCCGAGTAGGATTCGAACCGGCATTGAAGGCAGGCACGCTAACAAGGACGCTAAAGACCGCAGTCTCTGGCCAGGGGAGTAAGGTTTACATGCACAGCTCTTACTAGCTTTCTTCCGTTACACTCACCCCTCTAATCTTCACTTTCATCCGGGTCACGGCACCAAAAGTCCTACTCGACCCACTCCGAACAGGATTCGAACAGGCATCTCCAGCATGGGAGGCGGGCACGCTAACAAGGACGCTAAAGACCGCAGTCTCTAGCGTTCCTCTTGAGGCCAGCTGGCCTCCGTTACACTCACCCCCCTAAACCTCACTCCCATCCGGGTCACGGCACCAAATGTAACCGATCCTACTCGACCCGCTCTGAGCGGGATTCGAACCGGCATCTCTGGCATGGGAGGCAGGCCCACTAACAAGGACGCTAAAGACCGCAGTCTCTAGTGTCAGTTGCCAGTGCGCCTCTTGAGGCCAGTGGAGTAAGGTTTACATGCACGTTACACACTGTTACACTCATCCCCCTAAATCTCACTCCCATCTGGGTCATGGCACCAAATATAACTGGTCCTACTCGACCCACTCTGAGTGGGATTCGAACTGGCGTCTCTGGCATGGGAGGCGGGTGCACTAACAAGGACGCTAAAGACTGCAGTCTCTAGCATCAGTTGCTAGTGCACCTTATGAGGCCAGGGGAGTAAGGTTTACATGCACAGCTCTTACTAGTTTGCCTCTGTTACACTCATCCCCCTAAACTTCACTCCCATCCGGGTCACGGCACCAAATGTAACCGGTCCTACTCAACCCACTCTGAGCGGGATTCGAACTGGTGTCTCTGGCATGGGAGGCGGGCACACTAACAAGGACGCTAAAGACCACATTCTCTAGTGTCAGTCACTAGTGCGCCTCTTGAGGCCAGGGGAGTGAGGTTTACACGCACAGCTCTTTACTAGCTGGCCTCCGTTACACTCACCCCCCTAAACCTCACCCCCATCCGGGTCATGGCACCAAATCCTACTCGACCCGCTCCTAGCTGGATTCGGACCGAGCTGGATTCAAACTGGCATGGGAGGTGGGCGCATTAACAAGGACGCTAAAGACCACAGTCTCTAGTTGCTAGTGCGCCTCTTGAGGCTACTAGCTGGCCTCCGTTACACTTAGCAATATATATACTGCAAATATATTGTTACCATATTGCCAATATTACAGCTTTTTTTTTTTAAATGTGTCATTATCAGTCAATATTGTATATGTTTAATCATGCATTTTTTTTTCATAAATGTATACACTAAATGTATAAACTATAATATTATAATATTTAATACTAGTTTATAATACGGTTAGTTCCTGTCCTTGATTCTGATTGGTCAATAGCTGTGTTTTATAAAACACGGCTATGACCGCTTCACCTAACAGTTTTGTGTATCACTACACAACACCCTTAGCAACCACTCTTAGCAACGTAAACTGTTTGATCTCAATTGATATTGTTAATTGAAGCTTACTGTATTATGTAGAAGAGTATTGTGAGAAAGAGATCGAGTGAGCGAGTTTATTACCTGCATTCAGATTTAGCATTTTCCTTCAGGTCAGTCCTATGTTCATAATAAATCTGTTTAAATGTCCGATGTATTATCCTGTCCTTTTAACAGTTAAGGGGTTTTCCCGTGACTGACAGCGCTAGTCAAAGCATTTGTCAGTTGCGTCTTTTTCTGTGTTCACAACAATTCAGTCTTTTCAATATAAAAGTCTTCGCTACTGACGGACACACTCATAAAGACAGTCTTTGCCGCCATCTAATGGCGTAATAATGTAACTTCTGTTGCTGTTCATGGTCAGGGACTATTTTTTCTGGCGGAAGGAAGGCTTTAGTGAATGTTTACTTCATGAAAGTTGCATTGATACATATTTTTGGCTTTAATATTTGTATTGTGTGGTAACCGTTTTATAAAAACAATAAGGTTGCAGGCTAGTGCTGTATCGTGAATAAATCACGGCTGAAGGGCATTGTTAGGCACGACGCGAAGCATCAGCACAGCCTCGAGTACCTTATTGCTTACATATAACTATACTATTTTTGTTTAAATAAATAAATAAATAAATAAAAATAAATATATAATTTCAGCCAGAATTTTAATATCAATGCATCCCTGATTATATGATGTAGTGATGTTTTACTACTGAATAATTCTTTTCCGGAGGCACTTAAACATGTGAAATGAACCTAATTTAACATATCTTTCTCATCTGCTGCCTTTGTCACAGCTCAGGATAGTTAGAGGGCTTTGGGATTGTGCGTATTCTTGTGGTGCCATCAGCCAATAAGCGTTGTCACGTTATTTTCTGTGGTTCCAGAATAAATAGCCACGATATTTACAGCTCAGGTGACTGGCTCAAAAAAAGAGCACCTATGAGGACTACTAACGGATGAATGCTAACAGACCGCTCTCTCTGGGTATATAGACCTCAGTGTGTGCTGATCAGTGCTAAATGATGAGATTTTAGCTTAACAGACTCCATTTAATGCTAACCTTGTCTGCTTTCCACTCCCTGACTGTAGTTCACATTGCATACCAGCTGGATATCGACTTACAGGTCGCCAGACTGTCCTTTAAAAAAGAAAACACATCCCAGTGTGTTTTTTAACCAGTCTGAGTGTGTTTTAAAGCAAGAAGGAGAGAGGTTTATGTCTCGGAGGGTTTCCTGTTCTCCTTCCTGCTGGGGTTCGTTTTACTCCTGGAGATTTTTGATGAGTTCTTTTGGAAAACATCCCAAAAACACTGCTTTCCCTCTCTCTCCATCTTTTTCTGCTCTCAGCATGAGAGAACAGGAGAATTTACTCAGACCCAGGAGGAGCTCGGTGATGGGGGAAAGAGAAATCATCATGAATACAAATACAGAGAGAGAATTGAAAGGTCTCCTGTTCTTCTGAATTTGTTTTTTGTTTGTGTCTTGAGGGGCATCTCGCTGTAATTATTGACTTTTCTTTGTCTAGCTCTTTTTCATCCTCTTAGAGAGAGGGAGGAGTGGAAGCCTGTCATCTGTTCCCCAGCGACTCTCACTCAGGTTAAAATGCCGAAATCACAGTGGCTGCAGTGTGTTGTAGTGAACACGAACATGCGTGTGTGTGTGTGTGCAGTTTTGTAGAGGTCTGATTTAAAGGGTCATATCTTGAAAAAAAATATTGCACATTGTAATTTGCATATGCGTGCATAAAAGGTTTGTTGTTTCACAACATAAATTTGTTCTTATGTTCAAACATTGATGAATTCAGATTATTCAAAATCAGAAAGAGTGTCCCGCAGGTAGTAATTAGCATAAAGGCGTGGTCACATTAGCTAAATTTTGTGAGCAAAGTTGATCTTTGGTTAAAGGGTTAGTTCATCCAAAAATGAAAATTACCCCATGATTTACTCACCCTCAAGCCATCCTAGGTGTATATGACTTTCTTCTTTCAGACGAACACAATCAGAGTTATATTAAATAACATCCTGGCTCTTCCAAGCTTTATAATGGGAGTGAATGGTTTTGAAGCCCAAAAAACCACATCCATCCATCATAAAAGTAATCCATACAGCTCCAGGGGGTTAATAAAGGCCTTCTGAAGCGAAGAGATGGGTTTTTGTAAGAAAAATATTCATATTTATAACTTCATAAACTGTAATCATGAGAGAGTTGAGTTCCGGTGTATGACGTAGCGTAAGCTCCGATGAGAAGTGACAAACGCGGAAGCACAGAGGACAGAGCAAAACAAAACGCCGGTCACGAATTAGAAGTCTAAAACGATCATTTTTAGAGGCCAATCTTCCGCCGGAACTCGATTTGCGTACAGCCGTTACTAGAAGCCAGGGATTATAGTTTATAAAGTTATAAATACGCATATTTTTCTTGCAAAAACCCATCGCTTTGCTTCAGAAGGCCTTTATTAACCCCTTGGAGCCGTATGGATTACTTTTATGATGGTAAATTCGGGATTTTTTGGGCTTCAAAATCTAGGGTACCATTCACTTAAGCTTGGAAGAGCCAGGATATTTTTTAATATAACTCTGATTGTGTTTGGCTGAAAGAAGAAAGTTGTATACACCTATGATGGTGTGTGGCGTTTCGTCTCGCCAGAAGATGGCGCCCACAGCTGAATCATCCCTCCATCCATTTGTCCAATGTGGCTACAGCGTAATATCATACAGGTATAAATCCCTTTTTAATTGATTATTAAATTGCTTAATTAAGGTTTATACATGACAGAGTTCAAGATAAATATTTTCATTACTACTGGAGCTGCCAGTTTGCCAATTCACTCTCTCATTTTCATTCACTCCTTCAAGTCAACCATATTAGTGGAGTAATGTAGGGAAAAGTGAATGAGGGTATAGGGGGCGATTTCGAACACAGCTATGAACTGTATAGAGATGAGATAAGTCCACCTTCGGTCAAAAATAATGTCAAAAAATGTGATGTGCAGTCAAACGTCCCAATGTGTGTGTTTTGTTTAAACAAGTGTTTTTCTCAACGATATGCTTGTTGAGATTCATGGAGTTTTGACATGTTTTATAGACACAATATTGTTTCTTAATCAAATGTGGTGTCAAATTTGCCCCTATTTGGGTGTGAGCAAAAACATGCCATTTTTGTGTGTCCCTTTAAATGCAAATGAGCTGCTGCTCCCGGACCCCTTTCCAGAAGAGGGCGGAGCTTTAACAGCTCACGCTTCGGTTGCTCAACAACAACAAAGGTGGAGAATCTCACGCAGCCAAAATGAGGATTGTCAGTAACGGTGTTCAGCCTTACATTGTTCAAATCGGAGTCTGGACGTTTCTGAATGGTTAGTGGATAAATTTATGTAGTTGCTGTGGAGTTGATTCAACTCATCGACTAGCATGTGCCGTCATGTTAATCTTTTGTGCAAATCCAGCGTTGAATTGACCTTCGTTTGTGAAGCAGTCCGGCGTAAAATGATGGCATGGTAACAACACTCTACTTTTGGTGAATTAAATCTTGATATAGAATATGGCTCTTTAACATTTGCCTCTGATGTTTGTGGTTGAATCAAGATGATTTATTTCCAGTCTACTGAAGAATGTGTGTAATCTAGAAGTCTGTCTATATCTGTTTGTAAAGAACATCAGTGATATCTGAATCCAGTAATGAGAAACCATCAGCACATCCGCTGATCACTATGGCAAAGAGCCACACAGATTCAGAATGCTGGCCAAACACTGGCAGAATGTTGGTTCGATGCTGGCAGTTCAGCTCGAGCAGCTCATTGAAAAGCATTATTAAAGACAGACCCAGAGATAGAGAGATCAGGATCATCTAATGCCACTTTACGTGACCAAGGACTGAACAGACAGCTGTGCAAAGTGGAGGAACCATCTCCGCTTGTTCCGTAAGTTGGCCCAAACTGTGGTATTCTGGATTGAAACTGTGCGAAACTCTCATCTAACCCAACAGATGTAAACAATATCTCATACAGCAAATATTATTTGTTTACAGGATGAAGAAGATATATGATAGTCATGAAGACGTAATTGCAGGCATGAAGACACACAAGCAACAAACCACCTCTGTGAAGTATGTCCAGCAGAGGGCGGTATTCTCAAAAGTACCCCTGCTGCCCACTAAAAAAATTTCTTGACTAAACTCCTTTTAGGCTTCGTTCACTAGTGAAGATTATCATGATGAACAAAAGGTGTAAGAATCATAAACTGCCAATGGAAAATCCTATTGGGTTTTTGTCGAGGGAACCAGGGTGATGTGAACTTCCAGATTGGCCTACAAACATACTGTACATCATCCCTGCAGTGCTCTGTTTTGATCATTTGAAGCACTAAAAAAACATGATGTTTTGAACAGAGTCTAAAGGGTATAGTATTGAATCCTGCACGACATTTAGCGGGTTTTAGCGCACTCACAATATCTTGTAAAAGCCTAATTTATGTTTTGTTTTAGTAGAGCATAACTGAGTTTCTGTGGGCTGAATAAGGAGAGAAAGGAATATTTTGGTTCGGCATAATTTCAATAATGCAAATAAAATTTTATGAACCCAGTTGTTAAAGCACTAAAACAAAAACACTCCAATTTAATGGCTCGTTTAAGCTGCTGTACTGTAAGTGATGTTAGAACTGTTGCTAACTTCCACCAATCTCCATTCCTGCAACTACATCTCCAAATCCTGTGTGCGAATGCACGAAATGATTGACAGGCAAAGAGCCATCTCCAAGTCTTCTGATTGGCTAACACTCATGACTGCTGTCAAAGAGACGTGTGATTTCCCAGGACACCTATTTCAGTCATACAGTGGCCTCAAAATGTATTTGGACTCTTAAGTCACACTAAAAATTGTATGAGTGTCATTCCATTAGATGATTAAATGTGAACATAAGCGCTATCTGCACTCAAATGCTGCAGGAGCTTTTCTCCATTTTTGCTCAGAATTGGTGTTTTGGTGATTTTTAAAAAAAAAAAATTTTTTAGTGCATATATGATGAACACAATCGGAGATATATTTAAAAATATCCTGGCTCTACCAAGCTACTACACACACACACACACACTCAAAAAATGCATCCATTCATCATAAATATAATCCATAAAGCTCCAGAGGGTTAATACAGGCCTCCTGAAGCGAAGCGATGGGTTTTAAAAAAATATCCATATTTAAACCTTTATTAAAGGGTTAGTTCACCCAAAAATGAAAATAATGTCATTTATTACTCACCCTCACACCCGTAAGACCTTCGTTCATCTTCGGAACACAAATTAAGATATTTTTGTTGAAATCCGATGGCTCAGTGAGGCCTGCATAGCCAGCAATGACATTTCCTCTCTCAAGATCCATTAATGTACTAAAAACATATTTAAATCAGTTCATGTGAGTACAGTGGTTCAATATTAATATTATAAAGCGACGAGAATGTTTTTGGCGCGCCAAAAAAACAAAATAACGACTTATATAGTGATGGCCGGTTTCAAAACACTGCTTCATGAAGCTTCGGAGCGTTATGAATCTTTTGTGTCGAATCACGATTCGGATCGCGTATCAAACTGCTGAAATCACGTGACTTTGGCGCTCCGAACCGCTGATTCGACACAAAAGATTCATAACACTCCGAAGCTTAATGAATAAGTGTTTTGAAATCGGCCATCACTATATAAGTCGTTATTTTGTTTTTTTGGAGTACCAAAAATATTTTCGTCGCTTTATAATATTAACAAATGTACTCACACTGAGCCATCGGATTTCAACAAAAATATCTTTATTTGCGTTCCGAAGATTAACGAACGTCTTACGGGTGTGGAACGGCATAAGGGTGAGTAATAAATGACATTATTTTCATTTTTGGGGTGAACTAACCCTTTAAGTATAATAACTAGCTTCTGGCTAGTTCTTTAACAATTCTAAGTCATTCCTATGTTCTATAAACAGTTTTATAGGCACACATTTTATAGAAATGGTAAATGTTTTGCTTTAAAAAATGTATGCTATTTGTTTAGAATACCACTTTATTTGATATAATGCAGTGACATTCAGACATTTTAAAGTATGTCTTATGCATCCAAATATTCTGTGGGGCCGCTATCTATCAGGTAGTAGGGATATTTTCTGTGTGGGATTAAAAAAAAAAAAATAGCTTACAGCAGCTTTAAGCTCTCCAGTAATTTGATACCAGCGACTCCTGTGAATATAGCAGAAACCGAATGTGTCGGCGAGAAGCGATACGGCGCTCCTGAGCTGACTAATATAAACATGAGTGTGTGGGATTCCAGATGATGTCATGACTAAACATTCTAACACTGGTGCAGTATGACCACACACACACACACACACACACACACACACACACACACACACACAGAACAACCACAGTTTATTTTTAACTTTTTAATGCCATTGTGACAATGAGTCTTTGTGAAGGTCTGGAAACTGTTTTGGGGTGATTTGGAAGGGTAAAGAAATCCAGCAACACACGTTTTTTGTGTAATCAGAGACGCAGACGTGACAGGAGGGAGGGGGTTCACAAATGGTTTGTGTTTGTTAGGGGTTATGTGTGTGCGTGAGAGTTCATTTTTAGCTCAAGTCCAAGATAAGACTAAACACTATTCTGCACAGCTGGTAAGCATTATACTTGATAATAATTAGCGGTGTTTGCTAAAATGTGCTGTTTTGTCTATAAACAATTGATTTTCACCTGGCGGACAATAAAATAGGTGGTAAGACCCATAGACTGATAATGAAGGAGGGACTCAAGCCAAGGGTAGACTTAGGCAACTACCTTGCAATGCCTTTTCAACCACCTTGAAATGCCATAGCAACTGAGTCATTCCACGAAACCGGTACGATCTGGACTTACACATTTTTAGATTTTTTACCAAAATGTATTACTTTTCTGAACACCCCACAACATTAATGACATACTTCCAGAAAAACATATTTTCCCATCTCAGGCATCAAATCCCTATTATTTTTGGTCATTGTTTTAAGTTATGGACACTATGGGAGCTCTCTGAATATTATTATAAAATGTATTTGTGATAAAATCAACATTTTCCTATTAATCAGATGTCCCTCACATTAATTCAGTAATTGCAAATATAAAAGTTACATAAAATCTCACACTTTTGCTATACTAAAGCCTGAAATGGGCACTTTTTGTGACAGCAACCTCATCATTTTTTATCAAAGGCTTAACTTCAGAATTTGAACTAAAATCAGTATTCTTATGATTGCTCTGAACATTTCAGACAGAATTCAACTAACTTTAAATTACTTTTTCATAAACTTAACAAAAGAAATAATAATAAAAATGTAGGTGTGACGGTGTTGTGATTTTTTGCCCAGATTGGCCACTGCTCTAAATCTAGTGAATAAATGGAGAGCTCATGGCATGCATAATATTAAGAAATCATGAATAATGTTGAAACAACAAAGATAATTTTCACAAGTAATAGTTTTCTATCTTTAATTGATGTAACGGGGGTTGAGTCGTTAAGCTTGACAGACACAATTTCACAACATAATTTAGTTATAATTATTAAAGAAGGTGGTAACTTGCCTGTGTCTGCTCACAATGTTGTTCAGAAGACTTCTATGATGTCACTTCCTATTAATGATGTCACATAAGTATCAGTTCATTATTTTTATAGGGGGAGAATGGTTTGTGTAACGGGGTTGAGGGGTTACTGAGGTACGGAACTAAATGATGTGATTTTAATGAATAATCATGAATTTACTTAGAAAAAAACATTACCAGCAAAAAAGCACAGATGGATATTTATGGGAATGGCAAAATGAATGGACTTTTTTCTCATTTTATTATTCATATCCCAAGTACACTTTCATAGAAGGCCTTGAGGGACATGACAAAATAGGTGGTGTCAACTGAAAAAAAAAAAAAAAAAAAATTCTAATATGAAGATAAAATGTATGTTATGTTTTTAAACATTATTAAAGGAGACATTTCAATTAATACAAAAAGCTTTTAAAAATATATTTTGGTGACCCAATAGATAATACACTGAAAAAGGTCAGAGGGACTCAAATCGTATTGGTTTCGTGGAATGACTCAACTACTCAGAACACCCTAGAAACCACCTGGCAGAGTCCTACTTGAAACCTACTCAAAACACCATAGAAACCACATTTTCTTCAGAAAATAGTCAACTTTATTTGTATAGAGCTTTATACAATGCAGAATGATGCAAACAGAATTCACCTCTGCTGTAAAGCTGCGATAAAAAGAAAATAGTAAAGAGTCATTATTCAGCTAAAACAAAGACTATAGATGTAGAAAGACGGTTCACTCCTATTAGTTATGAATCGGAGAAACTGCAACGCGCAATATGGCGGAATACCTCCCGCATTCTAATTAAAAGAGCCAATCGCTGCTTGATAAAGTCATTGCGTCACTGCAGCTGCCGTTAGAAGCTCCGGTTCCCATAGAAACCCGAGACTCGCGCTTTGGTTTGCACATGCGCATTGGTGCACGTAACGCTATTTGGGCATAAGAAACATTTATGAAACCGTTCATGTCAGATTTTGTTGCTGATTTGAAATATGTTATTTAATTGTGAGTTCGCCAAGCAGTTTTTGAGATTTCAGGATTCCCTCTAATAGATTGGACTTGCTCTTGGTTGAACGAAATAGCTGCCCGGAGGCGTTGCAAATATTCCCGCCGAGTGAACAGACTTTCCTTGAAAGGGACTTTGGCTGAAATCAGTTAAGTGTTGATTCATTTCGGTTGAATAACTGTGTAAAGTACGTCATTATGTAATGAGTTCAATTCAGCTATAAAGCAGCTCTGTAGAAAACAGTTATGTCATCAGCCAGCTCAGTTCAGTTCTTATCCAATAGTGTCAGTGCAGTCAGATCTGTAATATTGCTGCATGTTAGTATATGAAAATATGCAAACTTTTTTTTTTTTTAACTTAAAATGAGTTATTACCGTTCATACTAACAACTGATAAATAGTCTTCACTTGATGAAAAATGCTTTTATGGAACAAAAACTTCTATGAACTCATTCAAAAACCATTTTAATAAGATTCTTAAAGGGATAGTCCACCCAAAAATCATTTAGGCCTACTCACCCTCAAGTTGTTCCAAACTTGTATAAATTTCGTTGTTCTGCTGAACACAAAAGAAGATATTTTGAAGAATGTTTGTAACCAAACAATTGTGGGGCACCATTGACTTCTATAGTATTTGTTTCCATACTATGGAAGTCAATGGTGCCCCACAACTGTTTGCTTACAGAATTTTCATTTTTGGGTGAACTATCCCTTTAAGTTTCTATCCTCATCTTCTTGAATTGGTTATAAGGTTTTTTGGAGATTAAAAAAGTTACATTTTAGGTTCTTCAGTTCACCATATTTTGTTTCTGTGATCTTTGAAGCATCAGAACATAGATGGATCTCTAGGGAACTAGTCACAAAATAGAAGTTGCTACAAACAGAAGTTGTTGGCAGGGTGTAGAGGGTGTTTTAGTGTGTCAGTGTTAGTTTGTCACTATGCCGATTACCAGGGTGTTTTGGGTGATTGCTTAATAGTAAGTAAAAAAAGAAAAGTACACTCAAATAAAGATTTCAAAAGGGGTTTTTGTGGCGATGCCATTGAAGGAGTGATTTTGGGTTCCCCAAAGAACTTTTTAGTGTAAAGATAACCATTTTTTCTTAGTGTGAAGAACATTGTAATAACCTTTTCCACTATAAAGAACATTTTGTGATTTGGAAAGTTTCCATTAATGTTAAAGTTTCTTCATGGAACCATATATTCCATTAAGAGAAGTGTATGAGGTTTTAGTCCTTACATATGGCATCTAGGTGATTATTTTACACATTTTATAATCCAATCTTCAGAACTTTAAAGGTTTAGAGAGACTCTGAGGTCCGTCTGCTTTTTGAATGAAAGCTGAATCGTTTTACAGAGCACAGAGGATGGAAATTGGGGGTGGAGAAGCACAAGAGAGAAGAAAAAGAGGTGTAGTTTTTCCAGAGAGGCGTTGCAGGGCTGGTCAGGGGTGTGTGTGTGTGTGTGTGTGTGTGTTAGGGGCTGGATTTCTCTTTGCATTTGGGGGGGTTCAGGGTATCATTTTCATCCGTGTCCGTCCCGCCCCCTCCATGAGTACACCCCGCACACGCTCCAAGTCCCAAAGTGGCCACAGAGACTCTGAGACTCGGACTAAAGTGGCAAGATGAGCGCCCTGTGTCCGCTCCTGTCTGTCCTCTTTCCTGCACTGCTATACCTGCTCCAGACTGTCCACGGAGGTAAGACCAGCCAATCTCAGTGTTTTATAACTAATGAGCCAATTTAGCATAATATCATGTGTGTTTGCAAAAGTTTTTAAAAGTTGCATTATTGTGTGTTCTGCAAGAATATGGAGCTCGAGCTCAGAGGAAAAGCTTCTCAAAGTGTGTGTGGAAGGTTCCCTCACAGAAAAACTCATTCATACTTGTGAGGCTCGACTCTGTTCTGCCGGTGTACAATAAACTCACAGTTCGCCGACCCCTCCTTCTCTCGCTTCCGTTGAGGGTTCTTTGCGTGCATTGGGCAGTCTGGCATCGGCTCGCGCAGATCAGAGGTCCTGAAATAAAGAGTCACTTTCAGAGGTGTGGATCAGCTGCCCTACACACAGATGTTCTTGCTTTTCCGCTCTTTAGTGGCGCCTGTGAGACCTGCAGTCTAATTAGTGTGCGAGTTAAAGTGGCACTGAAGTGAGCGTTGTTCAGCTTCGGATCAAAGCGTTTCTCCATGACCAGCTGCCACAAACTCACATGATGGCAGAGATACCGGCAACACCAGAATTGAACTACAATGAGTGTTTGAGCTGGTAGAATATCAAGAGTGTTTTTTGCATTTATGTGTTGTATCATTAGACACCACATGAGGACCACGTGTGGAGATGATGAAAGTACGAGTGAATAGTAGAAACTTATGCTTAACGGTAGCTGTAAGACAGCATGGGTGTGGCAAGGTGGGCGTGGCAAGACTTTATGGGGCGTGGCACAAGCAGATGTTGAAAAATTAAGAGTTTATTGAACCTTTAGACAAAATATTAAATAAAAAATGTTTTTTGTTTTTGTCCATATAGTGAACTTCAACAGTTACCAACGGGTTGAAGGTCCAAATATCAGTTTCAGTGCAGCTTCAAAGGGCTCTACACGATCCCAGCCGAGGAATAAGGGTCTTATCTAGTGAAACAATCAGTAATTTTCTAAAAAAAATAAAAATTGTATACTTTTTAACCACAAATGCTCGTTTAGCACTAGCTCTGCGATGCGCCACGCATTACATAATCATGTTGGAAAGGTCACGCGTGACGTAGGCGGAAGTACCGACCCAGTGTTTACAAAGCGAACGTGCAAAGACTAAGTCAAACGGCCATTTTTTTTAGAAAATGACCGATCGTTTCGCTAGATTTATTCCTCATCTCAAATCGTGTAGAGTCCTTTGAAGCTGCACTGAAACTGCAATTTGGACCTTCAACCCGTCAGTAACTGCTGAAGTCCACTATATGGAGAAAAATCCTGGAATGTTTTCCTCAAAAACCTTAATTTCTTTTCGACTGAAGAAAGAAAGACATGAACATCTTGGATGACATGGGGGTGAGTAAATTATCAGGTAATTTTAATTCTGAAGTGAAATAATCCTTTAAAGCATCAGTCTTTTATGGCACATTTAGTGTGATATGGTGAAAATATGGAGCTCATAATTAAGGAGGGAATTCAAAAAGGGAATTTATTCAGCTGCTTCAAACTGAACAAAAATATGTTTTTACAATTATACTAAAATGCCTTTTACTTACTTTTTTAGTAAATGACAGACAGATACTTTTTTAGTAAATGACAGATGACAGACGCCTTCTGTCATCTGATTGATAGTTCATACTTTTTTAGTATAAACTATCAATCAGACGACAGAAGGCGTAGTATATTGTGTGCAACAGGATTTTCAGCAATCGTTTTGATTGTGTTGATAATTAAAGGCCTTAGAAATTAGTGTATCAAAAATGAAAGTAAGCTTTATAGAGTTTTAAAGGAATGTTCTGGGTTTAATACGAGTTTTATCCACAGTATTTGTGGCTTGTTTGTTAACATAAGCTCTGTTTATGAATGGTCAGTTTTGTGTTTGAACTTCAGTTTTTTTGCGGTAGCTCTGTATATTTCTATGGTATCGCTGTTGAAGAGTAATTAGTTGGTGAAGTGGATTTATTTATTGACAGTTTCATGAGTATTGTAATGATTGAAGCGGATGTCAGTTAGACCGGGAAGATTTTAAAACGAACAGTTCATTCATAAATTCGTAAGATCTTACCTTCATGCTGTCGAAATACAAACCGAAAGACATAACGCAACGAGCGCATTGCTAAAAAGGGGCGGGGCTACAAAAGGTTAATAGCTTTGTGGTACTTTCAGCATTGTTTGTTTCAGTGATCTGACATTTTGCTCAACCAATGGCGTGAGTTTTGGGCGGGGCTTTCTGCTTGATTGGTAGACGGTAGGAGTTTTTGGGAAACCTATTGGAAAACAATCATTATTTTTACATTCCGGCTATTAAAAAAACGCTAATAAGATTATCGACAAAGAAACTAATGTTAGTGGGGACTTTACTGGGTTTAAGCAGACGAAGTCAATGCAAATGTTGAATAGTTCACAATAAGATCAATAACATTGATTGGGTTAATTATAATTTCATGGCCACTTTAAATTGAATCATAAGACATCGGAGACTGCGACTGTCATGGTGAATTCGTTTTTTAGATATTACTGACTCAGTAAGCTGTGTACCAGCAACATCTTTGGACTATGAAACCTCCAAGCTGCTGTCTGTCGCCACGGCAACACGTTACACAAAACAGGCCTGTGAGCTGGTAAGTATTTAAGGCTATACAAGGAGTGTGTGTGAACGTGTGTTGTGATTGCTGCAGTGCATATGTTTGAGTTCGGGTTGTTGGCAGGGTAATAAATGTTTGTACAGCTCTGCACATTAGATTAATAAACATAATATTTGCATTTGTAAATTGATGAGATTAGTTCGCTGGTCTCAGAGAGAGCCGCAGTTTCCAGCGCGACAAGGGGCATCTCAGAAACAGAAGGCAAACATTTATCTTTGCTGATCTCTCAGCGGTCTGCTGTTTGTGATCGGATAATGGGACCAATGTTTCAAGATTATTTGGATGTGGACCTTGAATGGAAGTAGCGTGCCACACAGAAAGACATAAATCTGTCTATCCATCTCATGATACTAGTTTTAGGCAAAGACTTTCCTGATCCAATTCAGATTTCAATTTGATTAGATTCATTTGCATTTATTTCAGTTATGATGTTCATTAAGGTGACATGTGAAAGAAACTCTATCTGTGCTTCTGTAAATTATACAGGGTGGTGTTTCAGACTGATTCAAACCAGTAGCTTTTATTAAATTAACTCTCTCATAAGAGTCATGACTTTGGGGAATTGGGTTTAAGTGGTTGCAAAGTATGTGTCTGAGACTCTGTGAACCAGTTCATAAGAGTCGTTTACTTGTGAATTGATTTGCACTGGTCATGCTGTATGTGTTTCGTTTACTAAAAAGAACTGGTTCTTTAGAGTCATTTTTCTTTTCATAAATTTGACTACACTGGTTGCACTGTATGTGTTTGATTCACTAAAAGAACCGGTTCATAAGAGTCATTTGTATATAAGTCAGGGTACACTGTTTGCACAGTATGTGTTTAATTCACTAAAAAGAACTGGTTCATAAGAGTCATTTGTTTTTGTATTGGACTACACTGGTTGTGCAGTACGTGTTTGATTCACTAAAACGAACTGGTTCATAAGAGTCATTTGTTTTTGTATTGGTCTACACTTGTTGTGCAGTAGGGGTTTGATTCACTAAAACGAACTGGTTCATAAGAGTCATTTGTTTTTGTATTGGACTACACTGGTTGTGCAGTAGGGGTTTGATTCACTAAAACGAACTGGTTCATAAGAGTCATTTGTTTTTGTATTGGACTACACTGGTTGTGCAGTAGTGGTTTGATTCACTAAAAAGAACTTGTTCATAAGAGTCATTTGTTTGTAAGCCAGGCTACACTAGTTGCACTGCATATGTGTTTGATTCACTTAAAAAAACAAACAAACAGTTTTTTAAGAGTCATTTGTTTGTGAATTGGACTACATTGGTCGTGCAATTTGTGTTTTATCCACTAAAAATAACCGATTCATAAAAGTGATTAGTTTGTAAGTCAGCCTACGCTGGTCATGCTGTATGATTTACTCAAAAGAACTAGTTCATAGGAGTCATTTGTTTGTGAATCAAACTACACTGGTCACGTTGCATGTTGTTTTGTGCACAACCTGCAAGGACAACTGAATCGAAAGACATTTCTTGCCATTATTTTGCAGTACACACTCTTATTATTTCACAACTCACAAATATTTATTTTGCTGTGGTGCTGAAGTTTACTAGATTGTGATTAATCTAAAAATCTATATTTTTACCCAGCCCCATACCTTTACTATGTAGGTGGACGGTTCCTGGCCAGAATAGGCTGCAATTCAGCCAGGCTTTATGCTGATAGTCAAACGTCTGGCTATGCCAGACTAACTCTACTCCAGTAGTTGAGGTTGGGTCTACAGCGTTCCCATCTGCAGTCCCCATGGAAACCTGCCACCCACACAGGAATCAATGCAGAAAGTTTGAAACCCTGATGCTTGAGACTTTCCCTCCTCACTGTCCTCCTCAATAAATGATATGTCAGTATGAAACACCATACACACACACAACCTCGACAATACCAGACCGTAGGGAAGAGATAAACTCCATACTCCATATTCCTGTCATTTCATATTCATCCAATAGAATCTCATGTGGCACTATGGAGACACAGAAGTATTTGTGGGTATATATACGCCGTGGTCTGGGAAGTCGTCCCCGCAGTGACTCTTGGCCAAATCACTGTCACAATAGATCAGGTTAAATTTTCCTTCAAAATCATCACTCAACCATTGGCCCATAAACAGACCTAAACACACACTCCCTACAGGGATGTCACTGTGTGGTATGTGAGTGTTTTATATTTTTTGTGCCTCAGAAATTCAGAATTAACCCTGAATAAACACTTTTGGGCTTACATTTTTTGTGCATGTTAAGTCGAGCATCACTATTACTTCTGCTCATACATGCATTTCGGAATTTGAACACACCCTTAACCCTAAATATTAACCGTTGTCACGCCATTTAGATAATTCTTCTAAAATGCCTTAGGAGACACAAATTAGACAATTACTGACATGAGTACAGAGATCTCAAATTAATGTGAATAATGTAGCCCGGATAGTTTGGTCATGAAAGAATTTGATGAGAAGTGTTTGAGTTTATATTGGGATCTCTGGCATTTGATTGGAGACTGGGTTTGAATTGATCCATTATTATAGTTTTGAATTTTTAATGTTTTTATTTCTATTTTAACATTAACTTTCTATTTTAACACTTAAATTTTATTTTAACTTTTAAATTTAGTTTAGTTTTCGTTTTCACTATATCATTAACTCTTTCCCCGCCATTGATAAGTCATCTCGTCTTAATGAGAAAACGTTTCCCCGCCATTGGCGCGTTATTATGGCTTTCCATGTTTTCACTGTTAGCGCCCCCTAGGGTATATCACACATCTTCTGAACGAGTACAGTATCTCCAAATCGAAAACACAGGCAAAGAAAAAGCAGAAACGAGTGATCTAATATGTAAGCAGATGCATAAGAAAAATAATGCGATCATCAACAATAAACAGCATATAAATCAAAACGGCCTAATGTTACAGAGTGAAAGTTCGACCCAGGAAGTGGTTAGGACGCTTTGGGGGTGTTGATGGACTTGATCTACTCCATCTATGTTCTGATCATCGTACTGAATCTGATCCAGACGTAGTCTTTGATTAAAAAAAAAAAAAAAAACGCGATTTTTGCTCAGCTTTTTGCTCAAAATGCTGCTTTTTTATGAAACTTGCCCACATTCAAGTGTTGATAAAAAAAGAATGCATGAACCTAGAATAAAATGGGTTTTTTGTTATTCTGGGGGCCATGAAATTTTTGTGAAAATGACCAAAAACGCTGACAGGCTGGCAACGTTTTTTAAAAAACGCTGGCAGGGAAACAATAAGTTTAATTTTCAGTTTATTTCATTTTTTTTTGTTTTTTTTTTTAAGATTTATTTTTTGCCGTTTTTGCCTTTATTATGATAGGAAAGTAAGCAGACAGGAAGCGAAGTGGGAGAGAGAGAAGGGGACGGGATCGGGAAAGGTCCGCGAGCTGGGACTTCGAGTTCGGGTTGCCCGAAACGCAACTGCGCTATATGTCAGCGCGCTGCCCACAAGGCTATCGGCACCGACAGTTTTGTTCATTTTTATTTTAGTATTTTAGGGCTGCCAAAGTTAATGCATTAACTAGTATAATTTAAAATGTTTAGCACAGCATAGTGTTATTGCCAACTAGAGGCGTTTTTGTTAATTTTTTTATTTATTGAAGCTGACGAAAATGTTTTCATGGTTTTCATTTAAGTTTTTGTTAACCCTCAAGCAGCCTTCGGGACAAATGTGGGCAAAATCATTTTTTTTTTTTTTTTTTAGAATGCTGTCCTTTGTGCATTTTAAAAAAATATTTGTGCATTTTAAAAATATTTTAACTTGAGATAAAATCTAAAACTTAAGAGGTTAAATTCGTTACAACAATGGTTTATAGATGTCAGCATATATGTAGCCATTGAGTACTACTGCCATATAGTGGCCATTGATATTTTTGCTATTTTTGTTATTTTTATACCAACCTATGACACCAGATAATAACACAGCTTTGTTATCATAGTTTTTCATCAAACTTTAAGGCACTGTTGAAATCTCCTCTGAAACTTTCAGATATTACTTGCATCTTTTTCTCAGGGGAAAGATCTCAGAAGCAGGAGACTTCAGCAGAAGTTCTCATTGGTGTGTAGGAGAACAATTAAATTGAATATAAAAGAAACCTTCTTTGTGGTTTTTCTTTATTAGAATGTTATCCTGAAGAGTTTGTGAAAGAAGTTATGAAAGAACATCTGGAAAGTTTTGTGCTCTTTCTAATGAGAGCTTCACGGGTTAAAAGTTTTAATATTTGGCGATTACATTGATTTGGCCTGGTGGAGTCCCTGAGGGGAAGTTTTGCATGAGTCATCTTCATGAGACAGCATAAGGAGCACCACAACATCACACAGTCTCCTCAGAGACAAACGCTTTCCAGTCTGCTGATCAGGAAACTAGGCCAGCAGCCACCATCTTGGCTTGACAAGATCATTTACAGTGTGGTATCGCTCGCACTAGAGAGGGGCACAACTGTCCATCCGCTGGGATTAAAGCCCATGCAAGAACAGATGGGTGAAACAACATCTGTAGTTCACAAGACTCATGAAATTTACAGTATTTTACAGTGGTGATCTACACAGGACAGCAGTTATGGCTGATATAAATAAATTCCTGTTTCTCAATCTTAGAAATCCCATGACAGCACTAAAAATAAAGGTTCTAAAAAGGGTTTTGCAGCCTGATGCAACAGGAGAACCTTTTAAAGTTCTGCGGTTCTTTAGAAAACCATCTACTGGTGATTTGAAGAACCACGAGAATTTGATGTTTTCTTTGTGAACAATTAATACCTACATTTAGTAGGTTGGTCTTAAGACCCTATGCTAAAGAAAAATGCACCATGGTATTGTTTTGTAGATGCTGTTTCCAATAGCATTTTATATAAAAATATTATGATATTACCATGTTTTTTTAAACATTATACCATAGTATTTCCAACAGCATGGTATTTTTTAAATTACTTTAGAGTGAAATGTAAATAGTATGGTAATAATTCAGTATTACGGTGCAGTATATACCAAATTACTATAGTAATTAACATAGTACCATGTTAATTCCCAATACCATGGTATTCTTGGAAGAACATTGGAGTAAAATGTAAATGTTATTGTAATCATTCAGTACAAAATTTCATTTGTGAACTTTTTCATTTGTGAACAGTCTTATCTACAAGTGATCTTCCATGTCTACAGCGCTCTCTGGTTTGGCTGTAGTCTGTGAACGGAGGGGCGATGCTAGAACTTTCCACTGGGATCCTCACGTAGCCGTTAGCATGCCTGCGTGTCAGCTCTGACTTCTGTCCTGCATTAAACCTCCATCCAGCCAGAGGTGTTCTGGGTAATTTGCAAACATCTCTTTAGAAAGGCGCTCTCTGGAGACAGAGTGGAGCGCTGGGACAGGCCTTTCTGCAGTGGAGGGGATAAATATAACCCGCTCTCAAACGGGGCATGTGCTGCCTCAGAGGCTGCTGTTAGCAGACTGGGTGGGGTAACAGGTCGTTACTGTGAGTCACAGGGACACAGTTATTCCGTCATCGCAGAATTCTGTGAGCTTAAAATAAGTAGGAGGAATGGAATTATATGAGCAGAGTACCGGGGAGGGTGAAAGCTGTCAGTCACAGACTTCTATAGCACAACTCAATCTTTAACATCGCAACACAGTCTATGCTCTATTTAAAGGGATAGTTCACCCAAAAAATGAAAATTCTGTCATCATTTACTCACTCTCAAGTTGTTCTAAACCTGTATGAGTTTTTTTCTTCTGTTGAACACAAAAGAAGATATATTGAAGAATGTTGGTGGGTGAACTATCCCTGTAATGACTTTTTTATCTAGTCTTTTTTACTTGCTTTACCATCTAAACATTCTTAAAACAGATACATTTATTTTACACATAACACTGAATAAGATATTAATACTTGTTTTCAGAAAATGTGCTTTAATTCGGTTGTATTTTGTCTTACTGCACTGGCAGATTTATTCATTTCTTTTAAGTATAAACACGTGAAAAATCTACCAGTGCAGTAAGACAAAATACATTTATATTTAAGATACAGTTTATGAAAATAAGTCTTAATATTTCATGCAGTTTTGCTACTCGAATGCATTTGTCTTTTTTCAAGGTTTTTCACATAATTTAACTGGAAAATTATACAAAAACACTCATTAAAAATGGGATTTTTGTAGTGTAATACAGCTCTATACCACAACACAGTCTTTTATCATAACACGCTGTGACACAAAGCTCTATAACGTAACTCTATACCATGACTCTCTATAACACAACTCTATAGTGTAACAGGGTGTATAAAGCAACTCTATACAGCAACACTCACTATAATGCAACTCTATAGCATGACGCTCTATAGTGCAACTCTATGGTGCAACACGCTCTATAACATAATTCTATACCGTGACACTCTATAATGCAACTCTATAGTGCAACAGAGTGTATAAAGCAACTCTATACAGCAACACGCTCTATAATGCAACTCTATACCATGACGCTCTATAACGCAACTCTATGGCGCAACATGCTCTATAATATAATTCTATACCATGACACTCTATAAAACAACTCTATATTGCAACAGTGTATAAAGCAACTCTATACAGCAACACGCTCTATAATGCAACTCAGATTCAGCACTCTATAAAGCAACTCTATGACGCAACATGCTCTATAACGTTACGTGACTCTATACCGTGACGCTCTATAACGCAACTCTATAGTGCAACAGGGTGTATAAAGCAACTCTGTGGTGCAACACGCTCCATAATGCAACTCAGATGCAGCGCTCTATAAAGCAACTCTATGGCGCAACATGCTCTATAATGTGACTATACCATGACGCTCTATAACGCAACTCTATAGTGCAACAGGGTGTATAAAGCAACTCTATACACCAACACTCTCTATAATGCAACTCTATACCATGACGCTCTATAACTCAACTCTATGGCGCAACACTCTATAATGCAACTCTATACCATGACGCTCTATAATTTACCTCTATGGTGCAACACGCTCTATAACATATTTCTATACCATGACGCTCTATAACGCAACTCTATAGTGCAGCAGAGTGTATAAAGCAACTCTATGGGGCAACACGCTCTATAATGCAACTCTATACCATGACGCTCTATAATTTACCTCTATGGCGCAACATGCTCTATAACGTAACTCTATACCATGACTCTCTATAACACAACTCTATAGTGTAACAGGGTGTATAAAGCAACTCTATACAGCAACACTCACTATAATGCAACTCTATAGCATGACGCTCTATAGTGCAACTCTATGGTGCAACACGCTCTATAACATAATTCTATACCGTGACACTCTATAATGCAACTCTATAGTGCAACAGAGTGTATAAAGCAACTCTATACAGCAACACGCTCTATAATGCAACTCTATACCATGACGCTCTATAACGCAACTCTATGGCGCAACATGCTCTATAATATAATTCTATACCATGACACTCTATAAAACAACTCTATATTGCAACAGTGTATAAAGCAACTCTATACAGCAACACGCTCTATAATGCAACTCAGATTCAGCACTCTATAAAGCAACTCTATGACGCAACATGCTCTATAATGTGACTATACCATGACGCTCTATAACGCAACTCTATAGTGCAACAGGGTGTATAAAGCAACTCTGTGGTGCAACACGCTCCATAATGCAACTCAGATGCAGCGCTCTATAAAGCAACTCTATGGCGCAACATGCTCTATAATGTGACTATACCATGACGCTCTATAACGCAACTCTATAGTGCAACAGGGTGTATAAAGCAACTCTATACACCAACACTCTCTATAATGCAACTCTATACCATGACGCTCTATAACTCAACTCTATGGCGCAACACTCTATAATGCAACTCTATACCATGACGCTCTATAATTTACCTCTATGGTGCAACACGCTCTATAACATATTTCTATACCATGACGCTCTATAACGCAACTCTATAGTGCAGCAGAGTGTATAAAGCAACTCTATGGGGCAACACGCTCTATAATGCAACTCTATACCATGACGCTCTATAATTTACCTCTATGGCGCAACATGCTCTATAACATAATTCTATACCGTGACGCTCTATAACGCAACTCTATAGTGCAACAGAGTGTATAAAGCAACTCTATGGGGCAACATGCTCTATAATGCAACTCTATACCATGATGCTCTATAATGCAACTCTATGGAGCAACACGCTTTATAACGTGACTCTATACCATGATGCTCTATAACACAACTCTATAGCAACAGGGTGTATAAAGCAACTCTATACAGCAACACTCTCTATAATGCAAATCTATACCATGACACTCTATAACACAACTCTATAGTGCAACAGGGTTTATAAAGCAACTCTATACAGCAACACTCTCTATAATGCAACCCTATACCATGACTCTCTATAACACAACTCTATGGCGCAACACACTATAACATAATTCTATACCATGATGCTCTATAACGCAACTCTATGGCACATCACGCTCTATAACCTGTGACACTATATAATGCAACTCTATAGTGCAACAGAGTGTATAAAGCAACTCTGTTCAGCAACATGCTCTATAATGCATGTTGCTCTATAATGCAGTGCTCTATAAAGCAACTCTATGGCGCAAAACACTCTATAACGTGACTCTATACCATGATGCTCTTTAACAGAACTCTATGGTGCAACAGAGCGTATAAAGCAACTCTATACAGCAACATGCTCTTTTATGCAACTCTATACCATGACACTCTGTAACACAACTCTATGGCACAACATGCTCTTTTATGCAACTCTATACCATGACACTCTGTAACACAACTCTATAGTGCAACAGTGTATAAAGAAACTCTATACAGCAACACGCTTTATAATGCAACTCTATACCATGACGCTCTATAACACAACTCTATGGTGCAATACGCTCTATAATGTAATTCTATACCATGACACTCTATAACACAACTCTATATTGCAACTGTATACAGCAACACGCTCTATAATGCAACTCAGATGCAGCGCTCTATAAAGCAACTCAATGGCGCAACATGCTCTATAACGTGACTCTATACCATGACGCTCTATAACGCAACTCTGTGGTGCAACAGGGCGTATAAAGCAACTCTATACAACAACATGCTCTTTTATGCAACTCTATACCATGACACTCTGTAACACAACTCTATGGTGCAACACGCTCTATAATGTAATTCTATACCATGACACTCTATAACACAACTCTATACTGCAACAGAGTGTATAAAGCAACTCTATACAGCAACACGCTCTATAATGCAACTCAGATGCAGCGCTCTATAAAGCAACTCTGTAGCGTAACATGCTCTATAACGTAACTCTATACCATGACGCTCTATAAAGCAACTCTAAACCACAACATGCTCTTTAATGCAATTCTTTTGTGCAACTTGCTCTGTGATGCAACAGTGTAGTGCATCACGAACTACAAAACAATTCCATAGTGGAACAGAGTTGATAAAACACCACTATTTCATCCATAGCACACTCTATAACACAACTCTACACTGACTCTTGGAAAAACAGAAACTACTGCTGCCACTGTGTATCGTGTATGTGTAGAGTGTGTGGACTGTGTGTATTGTTTGAAGTGTGTGTGGGTGGGGGGTAATAAGTTCTTTAATACTTCACCAGCCTCTTGGGGAAACATTAGCAGGGCAATTATCCATTAGCAACTCTGTGGACGTAAATGAACCTCCTGTTTGGGGGTCTCTAACGATGTGAATTTATTAACCAAATGCTCCAGTCCTCTCACAGACACAAAATGGGTGTTCTCTGGGTGTTTGCATGCTAAGAATCCATATGGATCATTTTAATTGCAGTCGATGGTAAATTAAATCCAGGCCATTAAACGCTGCATGTTCAGTCTCTAAATTCCACAGAATTTTGACCCCGTCCTCAGCATAAACACCGGAATGCATCAGAATCTTTACACCTCAAATATTCCCCACAAGGCATGTTATCTATTATAAATGAGCTTCTTCTGCAATGGTTTCTGTCATTACTCATTAAAATAAGGTCCTTAGAGCTGAATTTAAAGTAAATGTTTGACCTATTCTCCACCCAGGCCCGTTAAAGTCCAGTTAGAGGTCTCCAAAAGCACGACAGACCGCGGGAGAGGAATCAAACAGCTGCTCTACAGTCCGTTTGCATAACAGACAGTAAACAGCCATGAGTTTAAATCGATAAACTCTAGTAATGAAGTCAGAGGAGCTCTAAATGTTGGTCAGGTCTGGAAGCTTCTGGGGAAGGTCAGGGAATCGAAGGGCGAATCTGCTCGGAGAATTCCAAGCAGCTCCTTCAAAACACTTCATCTGCAAGCGAAAGAGCCAAGCTGCGTTCTTCAAAAACAATGATAAGATCTAATTATCATTCCATATTTCCAGCCTGCATGCATGCAAGCCAATGAGCAGGGCCTGTAGTGGCCCTTGGGGGGAATTGCATTTTGATGGATGCGTGAACAGCTGCTATTGTAGGAATGCTGGAAAGCTGTGAATTTGACTTCTGTTCTTTGCTATGTGCCACCAACACAATGCTCACACTCTTGTAATCCGCTTTGGTACAAAAGTGCGCATTTCGTAAATAGTTTTCCATGTGTCATCTCCGTAGATCCAGTAATGTCTGAAGAATGCAATTTCAGAATGTTGCACAGAACAAACAGAGGTTTCCAAACAGCGCCAGTTCAACTTGGCAGTCTGTTTGGCAATGTGAAGCGCTTTCAAAAGTCGTGGAAAATTTGAGGATGATGGATGAACACAACTGCATTAATCTTATAATACAAAGTCAAGGACAAAGCCGAACTATAACGGATATGAAATTGAACAATGTTGGAATGGCTGATTCAGGCATTACCGAACATCTGTGACTGAGTAAACGGCTCAGAATTTCTGGCGGTATCTGGATTTTACAGTCTGTTCAGTGACTATGTTTCTAGACTATAAAATACAAAGGAAATATTTGAAAAACTTCCACAGACATGTGGTGGAAAATGATGATATGCTTAAAGCGTGGTTGTGTGAAAGCTTTGTCTTCTGTTTTGAGTCCCTAGATTTCATTTACATCAACATAATGTCCATTTATTAATTTTTTTTTTTTTTTAATGTAGTATTTGATACCTGACATTTATTAAAGTCAGCATCAAAACTGATTACTTTCTTCACACTTCATCGACATTTCTGTTGTATAAATGACTATTTTTAGCTGTCATATCCATACTCCAATCAACTCCTAATGGATAAAATCAAGTAAAGTCAGAATTGTGTGATATAAAATCAGAATTGCGAGTTATAAGTCAGAATTGCAAGATATAAAGTTGCAATTCTGACTTTTTTCTCAGAATTGCGAGTTTTTATCATGCAATTCTGACTATATAATTTTTTAATTCTGACTTTAAAACTCACTTTATGACACCCAATTCTGATTTTATATCACGTAATTCTGACTTTATAGCTCACAATTCTGACTTTATCACGTAATTCTGACTTTATATCACGTAATTCTGACTTTATAACACCCAATTCTGATTTTATATCACGTAATTCTAACTTTATAACTCACAATTTTGACTTTATATCATGTAATTCTGACATTATCACATAATTCTGACTTTATAACTCACAATTCTGACTTTAAAACTTGCAATTCTGACTTTATATTGTAATTCTGACTTTAAATCTCGCAATTCTGACTTTATCACGTAATTCTGACTTTATAACTCGCAATTCTGACTTTATATCACACAATTCTGACTTTAAAACTCGTAATTCTGACTTTATATCATGTAATGCTGACTTTAAACCTTGCAATTCTGACTTTATCACGTAATTCTGACTTTATATCTCACAATTCTGACTTTATATCACACAATTCTGACTTTATAACTCACAATTCTGACTTTATATCACACAATTCTGACTTTATAACTCGCAATTCTGACTTTAAAACTTGCGATTCTGACTTTAAAACTCACAATTCTGACTTTATATCATGTAATTCTGACTTTATATCACGTATTTCTGACTTTAAAACTCACAATTCTGACTTTATCACATAATTCTGACTTTATAACTCACAATTCTGAATTTATATCACATAATTCTGACTTTATAACTCACAATTCTGACTTTATCACATAATTCTGACTTTGTCACATAATTCTGAATTTAAAACTATTAAAAACTTTGTTTCATTGAATATCCATTTCAATCATAAATCTGTCAAATTGGGGAAGTCAAATAGGTTGTTTCATGTTGATCCAGAATTATTTTCATTGGGGAAAGAAAGAGTTCTTGATGCTCCCGCATGTAGATTCACAGGTTGGATTTCATTGGATTATTTGATAGAAGTGATTTTTCAGTATACGCTATGAGCTACAGATGTCATGTTGTCCATCTTCCAGTGATCCCGACGTACAATTTGTTCTCAGAACTTGTTTTATTAGATGTATTAATGTGATGGACAGGCCTGATACGTCAGTCTGGAGGGAAAGGAAGCGTGTTTTTCGAAATAAAGAGTTTTGTAGAGCTGTGCTGTTGTCATTGGCAGAGCGAGGTAAGACGGACAACGCCCTCGACCAACAGCCAAACCATTTGGCACAAAGAGTAGGGAGCTTCTGGAAGAAGCCGTTATTCAAACAGCTTGTGAAACACGTCTCCTTTTTTGGTACTTTTTATTCAGAAAACTGTATTTTTTTCCTCCCACCTTAGTTTTCCATGATGCACCTTAGTTAGAGGGGTTTCAGCACAAAGACCCTTTCTTACAGCAGAAAAATGACTTTTGTTGAGACTATTTACTTTATTTGCTCAGTTTTCCCTTTCCACCCGGCCCCCGCCCGCCCTCTCCCCTCCCGTCGGCCCCTCCTGTCTGAGTTGGATTTGTCGGGTGCCTTGTAAAGGGTAAAAAAAGCAACTCTCCCTCTTCTGAGCGCAAAACCACTTCAAGGACTGCCGTGGCAGCAGTACTCAGGGCAGTGGTGATCCTGTCTGTGTGGCGGCAGGGAGAAGATCCCAGCCCTTTCCGTCTAACGAAACCATAATGACTCAGTTGAGTTAATCAGCGGAAATGAGCAACGTTGACAAGGTGCTACGGCCCGCTGTGATTCACAGACACGCATACGGCACACGTGTAACTAGGAGAGTAATTGCTTGACTGAAAGAGCATGTTTCTGTGAGATTACAAGCTTTGTGTTTGCACTCTATAAACACTGAGATCTTCAAACGGGTAAAACGAAAATTCACACACACACATTTACTAAATTAGGAGATACCTCAGACTTCTGCTGTTTATTAAAGTTAACTATATTTATAATTGTTAGTTAATAAATATTATTACAGTTACATATTATTATGGTTTTTAAAATTATTAAATAAATATTATTAAAAAATATTATTATTATTATAACTATTATAATGAGGTGAAACTTTAGACTTCTGATTTTTATTAGAATTAATAATAATTATAAATACAATTAATAAAGACAGTATTTAATTTATTAATAATGATTAATTAGATTATTATTATGGTTATTAATCATTATTAATTAAATATTATCAAAAATATTATTATTATAACTATTATAATGAGGTGATACTTTAGACTTCTGTTTTTATTAGAATTAATAATATTTATAAATACAATTAATAAAGACAGTTATTAATTTTATTAATAGTTATTAATTAGATTATTATTAATCATTATTAATTAAATATTAAACATTATTATTATAACTATTATTATGAGGAGATACTTTAAACTTCTGTTTTATTACAATTAATAATTATAAATACAATTAATAAAGAGTAATTCATTTTATTAATAATTATTAATTAGATTATTATTATTGTTGTTGTTATTAATCATTATTAATTAAATATTATTAGAAATATTATTGTTATTATAACTATTACAATGAAGTGATACTTTAGACTTCTGTTTTTATTAGAATTAATAATAATTATAAATACAAAAAAAGAGTTATTAATTTTATTAATAATTATTAATTAGATGATGATGATTATTATTATGGTTATTAATCATTATTAATTAAATATCATTAAAATAATAATAATAATTATTATTATTATATATATTACAATGAGGTGATACTTTAGACTTCTGTTTATATTATAATTAATAATAATTATAAATACAATTAATAAAGACATTTATTAATTTTATTAATAATTATTAATTTGATTATTATTATTATAGTTATTAATCATTATTAATTAAATATTATTAAAAATATTATTATTATTATTATTATTAAAACTTATAATGAGGTGATACTTTAGACTTCTGCTTTTATTAGAATTAATTATAATATAAATACAATCAATAAAGACAGTTATTAATTGTATTAATAATTATTAATGTGATTATTATTATATTAATAATTATTAATAATTAAATATTATTAAAATATTATTGTTATTATAACTATTATAATGAGGTGATACTTTAGACTTCTGCTTTGATTATAATTAATTATAATTATAAATACAGTTAATAAAGACAGTTATTAATTTTATTAATAATTATTAATGCGATTATTATTATATATTATTAATCATATTTTCGGGAAAAGAAAATTCTGAATAGATTAAAAATGACTTTTTTAATTAAAAATAGCTCAAATTAGTCATAATTAAATTATTAAAAATTAAAATAATTACAGTTTTAAAATAATTTTGATTTTTTTAATCATATTATTTTATTTATAATTAATCAGACTAAACCAATATTTTAAATTGACAGCTTTAATTCTTTCCTTTATTTATGAATCATTTTTCCCATGAGGATGTTCTCAAAGCAAGTTTTTGTCAGATTCTGGGGACCATTTGTACAGTCGAAGTACAGTATGTAAACATACACTTTACACTCAAACACTTTTAGTGTTTAGCATGGATGAGCGCTCTGGTTATTGACATTTAGAGGACATCTTGATGTTTGTGGTGTTCAGAGGCAGTTTGGTGTGAAGAACAAGTAGTGACCTCAGTGTGTGTGTGTGTGTGTGTGCGGATTGTGCAGTAGCTCGAGGGATGGGTGGAGTTAGACACCCTTGTCCTGCGGTCGCACACACACTCCCCATCTCTGCCTGTCATTAACTCTGATTGATGGCTCTGGAATGGTAGCAGGGAGCGTTGGCCACACGAACAGCTATTCGTTACAGTGCTTAGGAAGGTTTATCTAATCCAAACTAAGTAGAACTTGATACAATTTATAGCTTTATAACATAACAGCAGTATCACAGGCAGTGTGCTTTAGCTAGCCAACAGCACAGCCCTGCTTTTACATGGATCTCTGGAACATATGTTTTATTATTATAGCAAAATAAACCACTTTAGGATATACAAAACCCTGCTACTTCCTGTCAGGTGTCCTGATCACCCTGTTGGGGTTTATTTTGTGATGATGTTTCACTTACTATTCCAGGTTGACCACATTACAGTTTGATATCACATATCCATAGCATTTGATATCTATGTTTATTTATGTATGTCTATTTAGCATTTTGGCCAGGTCTGATGAATGAACCACACCCATACGCCAAGGATAGCCAATCAAAACCCAGGGTCATTTACATATAGGCTTAATGGTAAAAACAGTCTGAGAGTCAGAGAGAGAGTGAAAATTGTCATAAAAAATAAATTAGGATTTGTTTAAAAGGGATTTGAGGGAAAAATGTGTGAAATTTAGTGTTTTCTATTTAATCATGTGTGATTTTCTTTATTAGTGCCTTTTGTGATCCCACCGCATGACTAGTTCAAGCACACGGTTTGAATTAGCACATAAAAGCATAATAATATGAAACTGTTAACAGTTATGAAACCATGATACGTTTGAATATATAAAAAGGCATCAATCAAACCTACACTGATATTAAATTTATGAGGCAATTAAAAGCTTTTGCAGTTCTCACTCCTGATTTTTGGCATTTTGTTGTTTAACATCTTGAAGGAATCTTGAGAAATGTGTTGCAGGTTAATTTAGTGTGAATCGCTTGAGTAAAAGGTTCAGTCAGCAAGAGATCCAATGGACCTTAGTCAGAGTAGATGCCATATTTAATTTGACGTAAATGAAACGAGGCTGTGAGGAATGTTCTGGAGTTTTTGCTAAAGCAAGCGTCACTATTATTTGAACAGACACTTAACCTTAAGTTTTAAACTTCTGAGCATAACATGATTGGGATACCTCGAATCGCGCAATGAGTTGTGTTTTCTAAGCAATCAGACTTACAATTTTCACCTGTAGGATGACAAAAACAAGCAAAATAATCACGCATTATTCATGTTTTTTGCACAAAATCGCAATTCTTAATGTAGTCAATCAACTGGGGAATTATGGTGATATCTATTAGTTTAATTTTTACCCTGTTAACCTGGGGTGTCTTGCCTTAAACCTTCGGGCAAGTCATTTGGTTATGTTTGACTATCAATATCAAGATTTGTCTAAAAAAACTCTTAAATATAGTCAAAAAGGGATTGTCTGACCAACATACAAAGTGGCAAATGAGTTTAATTCTTCTTATTTGACTTTTATGGGGAGGGTTAATCTGAATCCAGTGATACCTTAATAATAGACTGGCATGTGAACTAAGTAGTAGCTTATTTCCATTAATAACGCAGTAATTTTTGATAAAGACAGTGTCAGTCTGACAGAATGCATTCGTCCGTACACACCCCACAGCTCTTATTAGGAGTCTGTGAAATTAAAATACACTAATCAGATATGAAAGATGTGTCACAGAGTGTTCTGGAATGCACTGTAATAGTGTTAAAAAGAGGGTTGCAAATTGGTTCCTTGTGTTGTTTGCTAGCAAATTGTTTACTGAGTGAGATGTTTTCACCTTCTGAGAAATGCCTTTGAATGTGTCCAGGAACGCCCAGTATGTTAAAAATGAAGCGCCATCGTGGTGTTAAGACATGCGTCTTTGGTCACAAGCCACCAAGAACGACAACAACGAACAGATGAAAGAATGAAAGGCACATAGTCTGTAAAACAAAGAGTCTATAGTTGTGTTCTGAGTGTTTCAAACAGAGCCCAGTTGCCTCCGAGTCAATTTCTGTCATCAAGCCAAACAATAATCCCCAATCTGTGTGATATTTCAGCTATCAGATTGAAGAGCTCTGGCAGAGAGGAACACTGTGAGGTGAGACTGAGGTCCATCAGAAAAGATCCACATTCGATAAGAATGATCTGTCCTGTAAGCTTAGATCTTCTGATTTGAGAACATTGAGAACACTGTCAGTCTGTTTCAAACCCTAGTGAGCAAAGCTGAACTACTTTTAAAAGGGTCCTATTATGCTTTTTTACATTTTTAACTTTCTTTATTGTGGAATGTTGTTGTTTGAGCATGAAAAAGGTTTGCTGTTTGCTGGCCTGGTCTGGCCTTGATGATGGATGGATGGATGGATGGATGGATGGATGGATTGATTGATTGATTGATTGATTATGGATGGATGGATTGATGGGTGGGTGGATGGATGGATGGATTGATTGATTGATTGATTGATTGATTATGGATGATGGATTGATGGGTGGATGGATTGATTGATGATGGATGAACTGATGATGGATGGATGGATGGATGATGGATGGATTGATTAATTGATTGATTGATTGATTGATTGATTGATTGATTGATTATGGATGGATGGATTGGTGGATGGATGGATGGATGGATGATGGATGGATGGATTGGTGGATGGATGGATGGATGGATGATGGATGGATGGATTGATTAATTGATTGATTGATTGATTGATTGATTGATGGATTGGATGGATAGATAGATAGATAGATAGATAGATAGATAGATAGATAGATAGATAGATGGATTGATGGATGATTGATTGATGATGGATGGATGGATGGATGGATGGATTATGGATTGATGGGTGAATGGATTGATTGATGGATGGATTGATGATGGATTGATTGATGGATGGATTGATTGATTGATTGATTGATTGATTATGGATGGATGGATGGATGGATGGATTGATTGATGATGGATGGATTGATGAAGATTGACTGATTGATTGATTGATTAATTGATTAATTGATTGATTGATGGAAAGTTTGATAGATAGATAGATAGACGGACGGACGGACGGACGGATGGATGAATGAATGAATGAATGACTTGTTCATGACATATTTTGTAAACACAAAGACCAAGAAAGTTAGATGGATGGATGGATGGATGGATGGATTGATGATGGATGGATTGATGAAGATTGATTGATTGATTGATTGATTGAGTGATGGATTGTGGATGGATGGATGGATGGATTGATGAAGACTGATTGATTGATTGATTGATTGATTGATTGATTGATTGATTGATTGATTGATTGATTGGATGGATGGATAGATGAATGGATTGATGAAGACTGATTGATTGATTGATTGATTGATTGATGGAAAGTTGGATAGATAGACAGATAGATAGATAGATAGATAGATAGATAGATAGACGGACAGACAGATGGAAAGATGGACAGACGGACACATGGATGGATGGATGGATGGATGGATGAATGACTTGTCCATGACATATTTTGTAAACTCAAAGACCGCCAAGAAAGTTAGATGGATGGATGGATGGATAGATAGATAGATAGACGGACAGACAGACAGGTGGATGGATGGATGGATGGATGGATGGATGAATGGATGGATGACTTGTTCATGACATATTTTGTAAACACAAAGATCGCCAAGAAAGTCCAGAAAGATCTTTGTCACAGTAATTACAGTTCCAGGGTGTATTTTGTGGTTCCTGCTTCATTCCTGAAGGCTTTTCTGCAGTTGATCATTGTAATCTATCCTCATAATGTGAAACATACGAGCGTGTCAGCAGCAGTGGCTACAGTTATAGGCCTATAACATGACATGTGACCCCTACAGGTCAGTGAACACCAGGGGTCACCCATATGTGTGTGTGTTTAATATATAGTGAAGGCAAAGCAGAGACCAGTGAAGGGTAACAGGACCTGTGGGAGCTTTGAATGTCTCCTCAGAATTAGGCTGATTTATAGTCCCTCCTATGGGCAGGAGACATCCTTCACGCTAATCTACACCAGAAACAGGAGAGAGACCTACAGAAGACTAGAGCTTTAAAACCTAGTGAGCATCTTTTAATACATGGGAGGCGTCCTGCAGAGAAACCCTTTCTTAACTCTTTCCCCACCAGTGTTTTTTTTAAAAGTTGCCAGCCACCCCCCAGCATTTTTGACAATTTTCCCAAAAATTCGGTATATGGCAGATGATAAAGGACACACAGTAGATAACCATGAATTACACACTAAAAATCTTCTTGTCTTATTAGGAAACCAAAGACAGAAAGAAATGTCCAGTGATTCTATTTTATTTAGACTTGAATCACTTGAACACATCATAATTACGATTCTCGAACTCGTATATTAGAAAATTCACAGATGCCGGCATTATTATTTATGTCTTTGCTCTTCGCCTTCCCATTTCTGACTCTCCTCATGTTCGGCATCTCCCGGCAGATATTCGTCCTCATCTGTCTGGGGCCGCATCGATGAGGTGATCGTGAGATGGGCTGAAAATTTCATCTATGCTCAGAAATGCATAAAAACACACTCCTGTCTGCTTTGACTTTTACAGCGTGTTATAGATGTATGCGTCTGTTTTACGCCATATGAGGACTGTACAAGCATCTGTCTTCGAGATCAGTCACCCACACAGTGGATCTCAGAGGCCAGTATATGTTGAATGTGTTGTATGATAAAAGGCTGTGTTTTTCGGCTAAAGAGAGAACTAAGGGTGTTTAAAGGGCACCTTGAGGAGACGCTGACATTCAACAGGCTAGGTTTAAACACACACACCTCTCTCCACACACACACACACACACACACCTCCTCTGCGGTGATCTCCAGCCGAGCCACATGTTTAAACCATTACCCCGCCATCAGTGAGAGTTTGATACTCTGCGAGCCCTGAGCTAGCAGAACCATCTCATCTCTACTGCCTTAAAATCAGACAAGTAAACCTTGCGGATTAGAAACAGTCTCTGATTATAATTAAACCCCAGTGGTTTTCCCACACACACACACAACCGCTGAATCACTCTGCACTCCTGGAAAAGGTTTTATTGGTGCAGTATGCTAAGGCAAGATTCACTGTATCTATTACTCATACTTGGGCCTTGAGATCTGAACAAACTCCTAAAGTATCATTTAATTTTAGTCCTGCACTGTTTGTGCTATGAACATGAATGATAACTCAAGTTATGTGGCTTATTAAGGTGAGGTTTGCTATTAAATCAGACTGAATTATGGCATGTGGGCTACATTGTCAATTAATTGTCTAAAAGTCATTTCAACTCATTTTTTAAAACCTTGCCTAGCTGAATCTTGTATAACTTAAAAAATGAAGTTGAAACTGGTTATTATTTTGATGAGTTAAAGTAATGGAAAAATGTTGCTATGACATATTGATCATATTTTTTTTTTGTATTAAATGGACTGGCATTGAAGGAAGAACTTGAACTCTTTGCCTAGTAAGCAGCCACCTAGCAACGTCCTAGCAACCACTCAGAACACCACACCAACTGCATAGCAATGAGACAAAAAACACTCAGAACAACATAGCAAATGCATAGCGACATCAAGACAAGGCTTAACAGCTCAAAACCCTCTAGCAACTGCATAGCAACACCCTGGCAACCACCTAGCAACATCCTAGTGACCGCTCAGAATACCACAGCAACTGCATAGCAATGAGAAAAAACAGTCAGAACAACATAACAAATATATAGTGACACCCAGGCAAGGGTTAACACATCAAGCCCCTCTAGAAACCGCATAGCAATGCCATGGCAACCACCCAGCAACATCCTAGTGACCGCTCAGAACACCACAGCAACTGCATAGCAATGAGATAAAAAACACTCAGAACAACATAGCAAATGCATAGCAACACCCAGACAAGGGTTAACATCTCAAAACCCTCTAGCAACTGCATAGCAACACCCTGGCAACCACCTAGCAACATCATAGTGACTGCTCAGAACACCACAGCAACTGCATAGCAATGAAGTAAAAAGACATTCAGAACATCATAACAAATGCATAGCAACACCCAGGCAAGGGTTAACACATCAAAACCCTCTAGAAACCACATAGCAACGCCCTAGCAACCACCTAGCAACATCCGAGTGACCGCTCAGAACACCACAGCAACTGCATAGCAACGAGATTAAAAAAAAAAAACACTCAGAACAACATAGCAAATGCATAGCGACACCCAGAAAAGGGTTAACACATCAAAACCCTCTAACAACCGCATAGCAACACCGTGGCAACCACATAGCAACATCCTAGTGACTGCTCACCACAGCAACTGCATAGCAATGAGATAAAAAAAACTCAAAACAACATAGTAAATGCATAGCAACACCCAGACAAGTGTTGATGCCCAAAACCCTCTAGCAACAGCATAGCAATGCCCTGGCAACCACCTAGCAACATCCTAGTGACCATTCAGAACACCACAGCAACTGCATAGCAATGAAATAAAAAAAAAAATAAAAAAACTCTCAGAGTGCTTTCACATTAGCACTTTTGGTGCGCACCCGGGTTCGATTGACGTCAGAGTTTGGTACGTTTGGATGATGTAAACACTGTCTTCTGAACTCGGGTTCGCTTCTGATATAAACGCAAACGTACCAAATTGCGGAAGTGAACCACTATTAATGCCGTATTATTTGATAAAAATGTGTGTTTGTGTGTGTGTTTAACTCACTTTCCCGACGAGCGTGACTGACGTGCTGTAAGCAGAGAGCTGTAGTGCACGCCTTCAGCGTTCTACATTCGCGGCAGATTGACGCAAGTGCCGTTATGAACAAAACCAACAATTTAAAAACAAAAATATAAAAGTGAGGAGAGCAACGTTATGCATTTTGCCGCCTTCTCCTGCGCCATCATTACTAAGCAACGGAGTAAACAGCTGCTGGTTTGATGACGCAAACGAACGGCAGTTCATATTATAAATAATATAATATGAACACAGTCCAGTGGGGGCAGGGGGAGGTGGGAGCAATCAAACTCGGGTTCGGTCCAGGCAATCGAACCAAGTGTGAAAGCACCCTCAGAACAACTTAGAAATGCATAGTGACACCCAGGTAAGGGTTAACACATCAATCCCCTCTAGCAACCGCATAGCAACGCCCTGGCAACCACATAGCAACATCCTAGTGACTGCTCAGAACAGTATTTAATTGTATTACATTTATACTCTTTTTATCCTATATCTAGAGAGAACGGCTAAAACAGATAATGCAGAAAATTAAAAGTGCAGAAACTTTTGTTTGAGGTTTAGGGGACAGAAAATATTATTAGTTTAGTATAAAACATGGAAAGTCCCCACTATTACAGAAAAACAAATATGTGTGTGAATTCTGGGTGTCAGATCGGTCTCTCTGATCAAACACTCCAGCACTTATTCTTACAGCCCAGAGGAATTCCTGCACACACAAACACACACACGTACATTTACAAGCATAAAGGTTCAGTTGTCAGTGTTTAAATCGCTCCACATCGACACTAACGAGGTGATTTATGTGAGAGATTGGTATCTGAATGAAGTGTTTTTACGCAACAACGAGTTGATAGAAATCAGGAATTGACCTCATGCTAACAGCACAAGGCTTGCGTTGTTCGACATGTTCCCCACACGACGAGACACATCGAGAGTCAATATTTACACAATGGTTATGTAACACATCTGTGTTCGAGCACAGCTCCTTTAAAGGCATCATGAAATCGAAATCAGTACTGTTTATTTCCTTAATCAAGATTTCTGGTCTTATTGTGCACAAATCAGCAGGGCATTTTATTTTAAAAGAAAAAAATTGCTTTCACAATCTTCAGTCATATAATAATAATCTTCTCCATCTCCAAAACGACTTGTCAAGGCCACTTGGAGAGGAAAAATAATGTTAGTCAAAACAAAAGTAGTTTTTTTTTTGCCAGTTTTTATAGAAAAAGAAAGATAACTAAGAAAAGCAGTAGCAAACCTCTCCTCAACAAGCATCACAATTTGAGCGAACGGGATGGGTAATGTGCCCTAATTTTAATATTTAGGATTAGGGATTTGTTTAAATCACACTAAGGCCTGGTTTCACAGACAGGGCTTAGATTAAGCCAGGATTAGGCCTTAGTTCAATTAGGACATTTAAGTAGCTTTTATAAATTTGCCTTAGAAAAAAACATTACTGGTGTGAATCTTGAGACAAAACAATGGCACTGACATATTTGCTTTCAGTTAAAACACCTCAAACATGCATTTTAGTCTGGGACTAGGCTTAAGCCTTGTCTGTGAAACTGGGCGAGTGTGTATATACTTAAGTATATAGTAATTGCTTTAGTAGCTGCCTTAGCAAACACCATTAATTATATCATATCATATTTTTCACGATCTTAATGAAGTTTTATTTAACAAAATTCGGGAGGCGCACGTTCAGGTAATCAACCAATCAGTGCAAGAGGAAGCCGGTATATAAAGCCGTCTCTCACCTCTATCCCGCGACAAGTTTCACAGCAAATCATTTCTCAAGTCATTCTTTCCGTATCGGCGCAGCAACCACAGCCGCCCAAAAAGGTCTTTCACAACAACAAATTCAAACCCTGGGTCGTTGGTCATCAGAAGCTTTCAAAGCCGCTTCCACATCAGAAACGCGCAACAAGCCCTAACCAATTAAATCGTTAATTCCCATCACCTGTATACCAGCCCGCATTTTTAAATCAATTCTATTATCTTGCCGTATTCACGCCAGCTAAAACCAATCATTGTATTTCGTTTTAGACTTCGTTTATATATTTTACAACATTGCAGGCTCCCCCGTTCGCACGCAGTGTGGGCTCCCCGTTCGTGAGCCGGGCTCAGTCCCCCTCCCGAAGCGCCGGTCGAGCCCTCCCGTTCGAATAGCAGTGAGAGCCTGCCTGATTCAGACGTCGTCGGACGCTCACGTTCGTGTTGCAGTGTGGGTTCCCCGTTCATGGGCGGCAAAGGGTCTATTCCCGTGTCCCAGCCCCTTCGAAGCGCTGGTCGAACTCTCCCAACTGAATGTAGTGGGCGCCATCCGTTCGACTGCAGGCGGGGCCTACCCGTCCGATGCCGCGAGCGTTTTCATCCAAAGCTCCCGTTGGACGCTGCGAGGGCCCTCCCGGTCGAACAGCTAAACTCGATCCCGAATCATGCTCGTACAATCTCGCGCCGTAAGCAAGAGCTTACCGTTCAACTGCTGGCGGGGCTTACCCGTCCGATGCCGTTGAGCATTAAGGATGCTGCGAGAGCCCTCCCGGTCGAACGGTCAAGCTCGATTTTTTGCAAATACCTTCTCGTGCCCTTCACTTTTTTGGGGGGGTTAATTTCACTTCGTTTTAATCATTGCTGTCCTGCGCTTACTTGGCTTTTTTGGGGGAGTACTCTGGGTTCGGGCCAAATTCCGAGCTCGGAGCCCTCCCCCGGACAGCACGCCAAATACGCATAAATTACTATACGAATTACTTTATTTTGATTTCATGTACGTGTAAACTCGTGAAATGAAGTTTTATTTAACAAAATTCAGGAGGCGCACGTTCAGGTAATCAACCAATCAGTGCAAGAGGAAGCCGGTATATAAAGCCGTCTCTCACCTCTATCCCGCGACAAGTTTCACAGCATCCCTCCACCACCCCATCACCTCACTCTTGGCTGGTTTCTATCCCAGTTAAGGAGGGGGAGTACTCTGGGTTCGGGCCAAATTCCGAGCTCGGAGCCCTCCCCCGGACAGCACGCCAAATACGCATAAATTACTATACGAATTACTTTATTTTGATTTCATGTACGTGTAAACTCGTGAAATGATTATACGTTTGGAAATAGTTGTCATAATGGATGTTAAATGCATTGTGAATGTTCTCTTTTGCAAGGAAAATACATTGTCACTCAACTTTTGCTCAGTCTGAAAGCTGTAGAACTTGAGTTAAAGGAAGTTTGTGAGGTTTGCTCCCATGGGACTGTTTCTCGACACTGCGGCAGGCCAGGTCAAAGGTCATGTTTTAAGGTCAGAAAGAAGCATCCGGGCAAAAAGAGTCCATGTGTGTTCAAGAACTCCATTCACAGACTGTGAGATTTTATGGCTGCATCCGAAATCACATACTTCCTTACTACATAGTAGGCGAAAAACAATATGTGACAAAAGGAGTATGTCCGAATTCACAGTATACATAAAAGAGTAGGCAAAAATGACCCTGATGACCTACAACTTCTGGTGAGATTCTGAAGTGTGCATATGATGGACACTTTTCTATCCCATGAGGCCACGGGAGAGGATTTGTGAATGGCTGACGCTGGTAGGTCACATGACAGTGACAACATGTCAAATTTAGTATGTCCGAATTACTTTCATACTACACACATTCATACTTTTTTACGGTTGTGAAGTAATTGCTTATATTTAAAATAAGTACCTACTCAAGAGAGCATGCGATTTCAGACGCAGCCAATATCTCCCTTTTGCATGCAGGTGACATCATGCCAACGGGGCATTTTTTCGCACTGCTGCGGTGAATCTAACGTCAGCTTCTAAATATTCTGCTGGGAGCATCTGAAAGTGCTACGTGTACGCTAGGGAAAATAATTCAGCTTGTACCCTCGTTCTCTGGACATGAGCTACTGCAAACCAAACATGGGCCTCAGCTCCTGTGGAGTGCAATAACAGTCGTTTGCACATTAAGACACATTTTCTGGGTCATTTTATTCACTGAGCAGGGAGAGAGAAGAAAAAATTTGGAATTGAATTGTGAGGAGTTTTTCTCTCCAGATGCTCATGTACCCCTCATACCTTTTACCTTCCCCCACTTCCTGTTCAGCAGCAGAATCCAGAGCTCTGACCTTTAGGATCAAACATGCATGGTTTCTAGCACACAAATGTATTTCTGTTTTAAGATGTTCTTCTTGGTCTTATTATGCGAGATTCATCAAGTGCATGTGATTAGAAAAATGTAAACTTTCATCAAAATATAATAAATTTCTCTGCTTTTAAAACGACTTTTCCTTTTGGTGACATCATCAAGGCCACTTAAGTCCACTTATTATAGCTTTCTTGCTATAAATGCCTGTAATTTAGTTTTCTTGACCACTTTTCTCACTCTCACGTACCGTTAGAATGAATTAAACAGGCTAAATATGTAAATGTATATGTAAATGACCTCTGTTATGAACTTTTCACATGTGAAATGAATAACACCACCACCAAGTTGTTAAAGGGGACCTATAATGCTCCTTTTACAAGATGTAATATAAGACTCTTGTGTCCCCAGAATGTGTCTGTGAAGTTTCAGCCCAAAATACCCCAGAGATCATTTATTATAGCTTGTCAAATTTGCCTCTATTTGGGTGTGATCAAAAACACGTTGTTTTTGTGTGTGTCCCTTTAAAATGCAAATGAGCTGCTGCTCCCGGCCGCTTTCCAGAAGAGGGCGGAGCTTTAACAGCTCGCGTTTCAGCTGCTGAACAACAACAAAGCTGGAGAATCTCACGCAGCCAAAATGAGGATTGTCAGTAACGGTGTTCAGCCTTACATTGTTCAAACCGGAGTCGGACACTGATGGAGAGACTCAGGAAGAAGTTACAACTTTTAGAATGAAACTGGACGTTTCTGAATGGTTAGTGGATAAATTTATGTAGTTGCTGTGGAGTTGATTCAGCTCATCGACTAGCGTGTGACGTGCATCTTTTGCGCAAATCCAGCGTTGATTTGACCCTCGTTTGTGAAGCAGTCCGGCATAAAATGACGGCATGGTGACACCACTCTACTACAACAACTCTTCCTCTTCCCTAAAGTAGCCCAACATGGCCTCGCCCCCTTTGTTATGTGTTCTCGGGGGCGGGGTTTATGTAAATTTTGGGTTTTGTGATGTCACCAACCCAGGAAGAAGCTCGTTGTAGTCCCTACCAGCCGTTTGTTGTAGTCCTTAAAAAGCGATTTCTGTAAAAGAAAATATCTCCTTTTGCATTGAACTTTGAGCATGTTGTTTAAGCTCAAACAGCAACATTACACACTAATTAAAGTTAAAAAAAAAAAAGAGTAATCATAATCAACCACCCCTTTAAATACTCAATAGGATCAAGTTAATGTAACTTTTTACTGATCCATTGTGAACGTTTTGTGAGTATTTCCTCAGTTTTCAAATGGTTTAATTTTGTAAGAACAAGGCAATTCGGTAATTCTTGTTTAGCATGAAATGACTCCTTTAAGAATTTGTTCTTTAACAGTATCAACACGTTCAGTGTTTTACCTCTCACACGAAACAGACAGAAAAAAACACTCTTCTCAGCCTCTTATAATCACTTTTGTCTCTCCTCTCTGTTTGTGTTCAGTGTATTTTAGGCACATCTGCAATTACGCTTCATGTTTAAGCATAGAGTGGTGATTTCTCATGCAGTGCTGGCTCGTATATGTGTGAGAATGTGTGCACGCTGTTTGTATTTAAAGGTTGAGATGGTTTAATTAATATCATTGTCAGCAGTGTGCTGTGGAAACGGTGCAGTAATTCCCCCTGAGCATGTGTTTGAGAGAAGAGAGGAGTGATATCTGAGTGAAATGTGAGGGAAGGAAATAGAACTGAACCTCTGTGGGTCAACAGTACATTTGAGTTCAGTTACATGTGCTCAGGGTTCTGTAAAACAGCTTTTGTCTGCCATTACCCCTGAGAAACATCTTCAGCTCAGCTCATGGAATAATCTCTGATAGCGTCCAAACAGCACTTTTATATAACTTCAAAAAGTTTAAAGGGGCCAAATCATGGAAAACTAGATTTTTTTTAATAATATTTATGTAATATATACTGTAGACATATACTAATGACATACACTAAATAAATGCGAGAATACTAAGAGTAATATGCTAGTATGCTCTTGTATTATTGGTGGAGATTAATTAGTGTATTTTCTGCAGGTTACATCATTAAGCCACTAGGTGGCAAAAAGCAAGTGTCTTTAAGAATTAATCATTTACTCAACCGATTCGTTCAAAACAGAAAAAGAACGAAACTACTGACTGTATGGCTGTGTCCGAAATCGCCCCCAATACCCTTTGAGGGGACAGTCATTTGTAGTGGTGTCCGAAACCATTGTGGACGTTATCAAGTGCACGCATTCAATCCCACAATGCACTGCAATAACGAGTGTACAACCGATGTACGCTTAACGACTAGAGAATACCCATAATGCACTGTGAGAGTCATGCTCCAAATTAAGTCCCGCGTCTAGCCAGAAGATGTCGCCACAGCTGAATCATCCATCCAGTCATTTTCCAAACTGCTGCTCCAATGTGACTACAAAATTCAGTGTCCGAATTCATTCACTCCTTCAAGTGGACTATATAAGTGGATATATTAATGTAGGGAATAGTGAATGAGGGTATAGGGGGCGATTTTAGACGGCCTGTGTGTGAATTATTGAATCATTCACTCAACCGATCCGTTCAAATGCTGATTCGTTCAAAAGCTGATTTGTTCAGTAATAAAACAATTAAAGGGGTCCTTGATTATGATTTTACTTTTTTAACTTTAGTTAGTGTGTAATGTTGCTGTTTGAGCATAAACAACATCTGCAAAGTTACGACGCTCAAAGTTCAATGTAAAGGGAGATATTTTCTTTTACAGAATTCGCTGTTTAAGGACTACAACAAACGGCTGGTAGGGACTACAACGAGCTTCTTCCCGGGTTGGTGACATCACTAACCCTAAAATTTACATAAACCCCGCCCCCGGGAACACCAACAAAGGGGGTGAGGCCATGTTGGACTGCTTTAGAGAAGAGGAAGAGTTGTTGTAGTAGAGTGGTGTCACCATGCCGTCATTTTACGCCGGACTGCTTCACAAACGAGGGTCAATTCAACGCTGGATTCGCACAAAAGATTAACATGACGGCACATGCTAGTCGATGAGTTGAATCAGCTCCACAGCAACTACATAAATTTATCAACTAACCAATCAGAAACGTCCAGTTTCATTCTAAAAGTTGTAACTTCTTCCTGAGTCTCTCCATCAGTGTCCGACTCCGGTTTGAACAATGTAAAGCTGAACACCGTTACTGACAATCCTCATTTTGGCTGCGTGAGATTCTCCAGCTTTGTTGTTGTTGAGCAACCGAAGCGCGAGCTGTTAAAGCTCCGCCCTCTTCTGGAAAGCGGGCCGGGTGCAGCAGCTCATTTGCATTTAAAGGGACACACACAAAAACTGTGTGTTTTTGGTGAATCACTGAATTATTCGTTCAGTCATTCTATCAAGAACGAAGATACACACTGATTCAATTCTTGATCTGTAAGGAATTATTCTGCATTCATTGTCTTGGCTTAAGTGAAGCCATAAGTGAATGGGGACTGGCTGTAGAACGCATAGTTGTCATAAAAGTAGTTAATAGGGATACTCCTTGTGCACTAGAATGAATTTTAAGTTGTTTTTTGCTGAAAACCTCCCCTTCAGCAATATAACACTCAAATCTCATATTCATGTATATTTAAATATGGCATGCGTGATGCATCTTGACGTACTTTTTATGATGTAGAGGACATGAAAGGATAAAGTAATATCACTTTATTACATGTTTTTTACTATTTCATGAAGGATGTGTTGCTCAGAACAAGTTATGAAGCATTGTTATTTTTCATATAGCCTATAGCTTTTTGAGAGAGAAAAAAAAATTATAGGCCTACGTGTTTACTGATGTGTCATCATCCTTACTTTCTTGTAAAATAATATCTCTGAATATCTTGACAGACTTTGATCAACGCAGAGGCTGTTTTTGATCTGCCATAGCAACAGATCCCCACAAATAGCTCAGAGTCTATATAGAGAGACTCCAGTAAAACACAGCTTTAAGATTGATGTAATTACAACCATCTCTCTCTCTCACACACACACACACACACACACACACACAGCCACTACACAACCAGAGGAACAAATCATCAGCAAAACCGCTATTTACTATGTTTAATCTTACCGGCAGCTCAGCGGTTTGTTTTAGGAAACATAATGGTCACTTATTGTTACCATGGAGATCACACATGAAAAGATGTTTTCAGATGTGCTTTTAAAAATTGATATTTTAGATTAATTATTTGTGTCTGTTTGAATAGTGCAGGCAGAATGCAAACAGAACTGGTTCAGTGACTCTTTTTCTTCAGAAGTGACCGGTATTCTTTTTTCCTTCTTTTTTTTTTGGAGTTGTGTAAATGTAATTTGTGGACGAAAGCTCAGGTGAAAGTTCAGACGGTCATATTATAAGAGCAGGTGTACGGTGCAGAGACTGGATCGAGTCCAGGCCCGTTTTACTGGCGCAGAGCTCATCTGCGGAGAGATCCGTTTATTCCCCATGACTGCAGCCATGGACAACAAATCATTCGCGAGGCAAATGAGCAAGAGAGTTAAGGTCACCTTCAGAGAGGTTTGGTCTAGACACAGTATAACTGTGATTAAAAATAAAAAAAATGGATTTGGTTATGGATTTGGTTCCTCTGCCTGTGATCTACACATCTCTTGTTTGGCCGATTAAACAGCAGGTTGCTTCCGCTGGTTTCAGTTGTTTCTGCTTCCGTGTGAATGTTCCGGATGTCTGACAGGGTTTTGAGGAACTAGGGTGCGTCTGATTCATTCACAGGATGGGGAGACAGAGAACCCACTCAGTTCCCTTTGAGCACTAAAAATACAGACTGCAGCGGCCCTCACGACAGCGCCATCTGCCCTGGCAGACGTCCAGGGACAAACACACGCACAAACACACAGTTTCCCAGGGCGAAGGATGCGAGAGCAATAGGAGCATCATATGATTAAGCTAGTGTGACTTAAAAAGTCACATCAAAGAGCAGGACTGCAACCCAATTCACTTACTCTTTGTGCTACGTAGTATGCAAGATTAAGTTGAGTGCATCGCAAATCATAGTGTGTTAATATTATTTTCAGTGCACTTTTGTGTGCATCCAAGCATGCTTATTGGTTAATATTACCAACAACTTTTTCAGTGGCCTTGGCTCTGGAAGTATTTTTGCCATTCATTTTTCCCATAAGGATTTTTAAAATGTCTTCATTTACATTTACAAGAGCCATGAACCGAACCAACCAGCTACGATGTGAATCTCAACATTACAAACTTTGATTTCAAGCAAAAATGTATTTAAAAATCTGACAAAGATACAAGACTGAGTATGGCTTTAATGTGGGATGAACTACAATCTCATGAAGAACTCATATTGAATTAAAAATGATGGAGAAATATATTGATTTAAAATATATAGAAACAATATATTTTACATTTATAGCAATATATGCATATTTTGCTTAAAAATATTTGTAGTTTGATTCACGATTTGCTTGTCGCGATTCTCTGATTGGTAGAGAGTTCTCTGCAGATTCATGGGTAATGTAGTTTTTCACCAGGAATTGCACTGTTGAAAATTATTATTTAAAATATAAGTTACACTCCACTTTTTTCTGCGTAATATCATTGCGCCTGCTGCAGCCATGGTACGGCAGCAAAGTTCCTTGATTATTACGCTGGAATGAGAGTATAGTTCCTAGCCATATCGGCCTAGAAAATCGCAACTTTTCATTTTCCGTCGGTCTTAGTACACAATGTAACTACAGAAGAGTCAAGTTTTAAATCGGAAAAATATTGAAACTCTTTGGTCATTTTTGAGCGAGATGCTAACGGTCTAATCAGATTCAATGAACTATGCTAAGCTATGCTAAAAGTGGTACCGCCAGACCCGGAGATCGGCTGAATGGATTCGAAAACGGCAAAACTCAACTGTTTAACTCTAGGGGAGTTGGAAAATGAGCCTATTTTCAAAAAAAGTGGAGTGTTCCTTTAAAATAATGTGGGCTACTTTATAAGTTATAGTTAAAAATCCATCCCCTATGGAGAAAATTAAAGGATTAGTTCACTTTAAAATGAAAATTACCCCAAGATTTACTCACCCTCAAGCCGTCCTAGGTGTATATGACTTTCTTCTTTCTGATGAACACAATCGGAGATATATTAATAAATATCCTGATGCATCCGAGCTTCATAATGCCAGTGAGCGGGACCAACGAGTATGAGCTGAAGAAAGTGCCTCCATCCACATCCATCCATCATAAACGTACTCCACACGGCTCCGGGGGTCTTCAGAAGGCCTTCTGAAGTGAAGCAATGCAATTGTGTAAGAAAAATATCCATATTTAACACGTTATAAAGTAAAATATCGCCAGACCGCCTTCCTTATTCAACTTACGAAGAAAGTGTAGCGCCTCTCGCAGTTCAAAACAATTACGCTACGTCCTACGCCTTCCGTATTCGACTTACGAAAAAAGTTGAATAGGGATTTCGGTCTGGCGGAAGCTAGATATTTTACTTTATAACTTGTTAAATATGGACATCTTTCTTACACAAACGCATCGCTTCGCTTCAGAACGCATTTATTAACCCCCCAGAGCCGTGTGAAGTACATTTATGATGGATGGATGCACTTTCTTGAGTTTTGCCGTTAAAAAGCTTGGATGCATCAGGATATTTATTAATATAACTCAGATTGTGTTCATCAGAAAGAAGAAAGTCATATACACCTAGGATGACGTGAGGGTGAGTAAAGCTTGGGGTAATTTTCATTTTAAAGTGAACTAATCCTTTAGTGGGATTTTTACTTCCGGAACCCCACTTTATTGAAGTTTTATTTATTTTTAACAAAGTGTAATTGATGGTTGTGTGATTAACTACTTTATTTAGTGGTAGTATGTCCAATACTAGCATTCTGACTTACTACATACTTGCCATCACCGATGAAGTATGTACTTTTAGGCCATAGTTGAAGCATGCTGTTTGGAATGTAACCCTTAAAGGACAATTTGAAATGCATGAACACACTTCCATAATCGGAGATATTCCAGAATGAAAAAGGATATTCAACAGGAATTGATTGGATAATCAAAATGGGCATTACATAGAAGATTTGGAGGTCAAGGGATTGAAAAGTAAGAAGGATTCATCACATGAGCAGAAAAGACGTTATAAAGGCGAAGCAAGTTATTGATTTTAATAAAGAGACAAAAGTCCAAGGAATGTGTATTAATATAGTAAATTTGATTTCATGTTGGTTTTAAGTGGATTTATTATTCCACCAGTGCCAATTAGATTTTGTAATTCCACTTTGGCACACATAAATTCCATGTTTAAGTCCGAATCTGCCATCACTCTCGATTTTTCCACTCTGGGTTTTCTTTTCAAACACTGTTCCCCTCTTTAAAATAACTGGTGTGTAAAGACAGATGTGCTGTTTGCATTAAACTGATGGAGTATTGTAATCAACTAACCAACATAATAATGATGCTCATTCACAAACAAAAGCCTGCCGCCTGTGTTTTTAGCACGCAACGAGACGTGACTGGCTTATAAAGACGAGAGCGGAGCTGAGTCTTGGTTAAATGTATGGTGCATGTTGGATCCTGGAATGGTTGGGGGTCTTCAACACATGTGTCCCATTTAGAATCCCCTCAAAGAGCTGTAATGGGTTCCAGATTCATACATGCTGGCTGGGCTCACTGTGGCCCTTGTGTCTTTTCTGGTCTGAGCATGCTCAGTGCGCACCGACGGCGGATTGAACCTCAGAGTCCTTGGGCTCCAGTTGCCCGTTCCGCTTCCCGTGTGCGCCGTGAATATTCCAACAAAAACAGATCTGATGATCGTAAAGCTGAGGGAAATATTCCCAGCTAATTCCGTCTATTCTCTCTCTGGCCCTTGCATATCTCCAATGTGTTTCAAAGGTCGTTGAGCATTGATATAAACTAAATCAGACTAACAGGCTTCAGATAAATGTAGCTTCATTAAAATTCATCTCGCCTCTTTGGGTTTTCTCTGCTTTATATGCTATCTGAGGGTCTCAGATCTGTGTGGACAGTCTTTGGCTGGCTCAGATCTAAATGTTACAACCTTTTCAGCATTATAGATTATTGTATGAGAGATCATATAAGCCTCAGTGTTTTGCTCTGCCTCCTGTTGTGTTTGGCTCTTTCAGCAAGATTTATGTGTTTGTTTTTTGGAGTGCATTGACTAAATGTATATTGGGCGTATCTGTGAGAACCTTTTGCTGAACTGTGAAGATCTCTGATGCTTTTGATGCATCACTCACTCGGAGTGCAAATCAGTGTTTCAATTACTCTAAAGAGGGTCTTTGTTCATAAAATAGATGTTTTGGAACATTAAAATTGTTTACTCCAAGAGTTTTCTGCACATCCAGTTCACTGTAACATTATTTATGCTGAGTATTACGTGCTGTTCTCTCATATCATTTTATTTCCTTTGTGCATGAGTACAAAAGAACAAACAGAAACACAACTGGGCTGGTTGCCATGACTTAGGAGTTAGCTTTTAGCTAATGATAGTAAATTTTGCTGAATGATTTCAGATGCTGCCTACTCTAAGGATATTTATTAGGATAAATAAGTAGGCTAATTTACTTCAAAAAAAAATCTGTCATTATTTACTCGCCCTCATGTCATTCCAAAACCCAGACTTTCCATCCAGATGATTGTTTTTCAAGTGTCAATAGCTTTGTGTTAGGAACAAATTGAAATTTAAGTCACTATTTACTGGTAATCTTTCTTTCCAAAGCTGTTATTTGCTATGTCCGGATAATTGAGTTCAAGTAAAAGAGTGAGTGAACTCAAGAATCAGATACCTGAATTAATCATTCAGACTGGTTTGTGAACCTGATCAACGTGTGCTGACAGATTGTTTTTAATTTTGAAAATGAAAATTATCCCATGATTTACTCACCCTCAAGCCATCCTAGGTGTATATGACTATCTTCTTTCAGACGAACACAATCGGAGATATATTTAAAAATATCCTGGCTCTTCCATGCTTTATAATAATTGTGAAGGGGGGGGGGGGGGGGGTGCATCCATCCATCATAAATATAATCTATACGGCTCCAGGGGGTAAATAAAGGCCTTCTGAAGGGAAGCGATGGGTTTTTTAAAGAAAAATATCCATAATTAAAACCTTATTAACTATAATAACTAGCTTTCGGCAGACGGCCGTATGCATGGTAATGACGAACGTGGAAGCGCAGAGGATAGAGCAAAACAAAACACCGGTCACGAATAGAAGACTAAAACCAGAATTTTTAAAGAGAAATGTTGGAGGATTTCGACATAAGAGAAGAGGAGCTTGAGTTTGTTGCACAGCACTATTTGTTTGAACCGCGAGAGGCGTCTAAGCTTACGATACTCCTACATTCTGCGTCATACATTGTGTCCGCCGGAAGCTAGTTATTTGAATTTATAAAGTTTTAAATATGGGTATTTTTCTTACAAAAACCCATCACTTCACTTCAGAAGGCCTTTATTAACCCCCTGGAGCCGTATGGATTACTTTTATTGTGGATGCATTTTAGTTTTTGCTTCAAAATGTAGCCCCCCCCATTCACAACCATTATATTTTTAAATCTCCGATTGTGTTCGTCTGAAAGAAGACAGTCATATACATCTAGGATGGCTTGAGGGTGAGTAAATCATGGGATAATTTTCATTTTTGGGTGAACTATCCCTTTAATGCAAATGAATGTATCATTGTGATGTTTCTGAAGTATTTTTAACCTGAATTTATCATGGACGGAAATTTACCATGGTAAATTTGATCAGTACTTGCTACTACTTTCTTTAAAACCATAAGTTAATATGTGATGTTTTTGTTGTGTAACAATAGTATATTGGTGGACACTAATGTAATCATGGTACATTTTATCAAGGAGAGGAAAAAAACTGTAAATGATCTGGGATAAGGGAATTAAATGAGTCATAAATTGACTCCTGACCCTCTACCAAGCCGTTCCTGTGAGAATGTTCCATTTCTTGATCCGTCCCAGAATTCCATGGAGGGGTTTCCCAGTGAGTCTGGCCGTATAATGTAATTGTTGCATAGATACTGTTGATTTGGCCCCTGGAAACCTCTTCAGTGGAATGAGGATCTCCTTGACATACGGCCCAGGAGTGATGTGTGTATGATTTAATAAAGAAGTGAAAGCAATTGAGAAAAAAATCAAATTTGCGGTCCAAGGCAGGTGGCTAGCCTACATTAGCATACAGCTGAACATTACTACACTAAGCTCTGGGAATCCTGCAGCAAAGAAGTTATATAAACATTCTAATGGGGCCAAAGCTGGAACTCTCCAGAACAGTGTCTTTTCTACACAACAGCTGACAAGACAGCTGGAAAAGTTTTCAATTCAAACTTCCATCTGCTGTGTGCCTTCCCACTTCCACATTCACACGTTAATGGTGCACGTCATCATTAAAATATTTCTAATATATAAAAAAACACTTTCTCCTTCTGTGTTTGCAGCTTCCTATTTTGGGGACAGCTTCTGTCGAATAGATGTCACTCAGGATCTGTCAAGTTTTCAAGTGTCGCTCCAATTTAAAACAGGCAGACGAAGCGGCCTGCTCCTACTGGCTGCAGGACACAGAGATTACCTCTCGTTGGAGCTCTACAATGGCAGATTACAGGTGAGATACATTTTGAGTTCAAATCCTTCAAGGGTCGATTATAAACTTTTCAATCAGCAACTACCGTTTATGTGACCTAAAGTCACCTCATTAACATTAGATGACTTCTAGTAGCTTTGTTGCTGTAATTCACTGTCAGACTGAATGCTCTTTATGTGTTAAATTGCTTTGGATTGTAAATTACTATTTATTCACTAAAGACAGAGATCAGATTTGGCAATATCAGAAAGCACAGGTTGCAATTCTTCAAACTGCAGATTATAACCCAGACTGACTACACAAATAAATACAAACTCCAGTATTTTCTCATGGCCCTTCAAGATTTCAGGCCCCCAGAATGAGCCACACACTGAGAAAATCTCTTGTGAGTTTTTGAGAAGCAGCCGTTTGGTTTGTGGTGAGAGGGATGACTCACATTCGCTTCCAGCTCCACTATGACAGGATCGTCACAGTTTTTCAGCTCAACACATGGAAAAAGCTTCCACAGCTAGAATGAGTTACTGGTTTGCTCTGAGATATTTATTCTTCATCTGTCGCCTCCCTAGAAAATGGCTCCCGCTCCGCACAGATAAACACAGACGCTCAAACTGCCTGCATTATGCTGCTATATGAAACGGTACCAAGACTATTTCATCGGTGGCAGGATTTGTCATTAAAAACGCATTTCTACTGACATATTCAATTCATTCAGATTTACTTTTTTCATCTTTGGAGGCTGCAGATCTGAAATGAGATCTGTGTGATATTTTCAGTTTAAGTGGCTACACAGTGTTTGAAATAGTAGACTGATCCAGCAAAGTCTGTATCAAATTTCACAATTGGATGCATGTATAATGCACTGTGAAAAATCATCTTAGTCAGTACCTTTGTCTTGTTTTGTAGTAAAATGTCTAGACAAGATAAATGTACCTGAGATGCAAAATTGCATAAGATATTAAGACAATATTTACAGATGGTGCTTGTGGAGCAAAGAAACCCCAAACCCTTGAACAAACCCTATTCCTAACAAGGACAAGTATTAACCTTTAAAGTGTGCAATTCCTCTGGCATATTTGTGATACAGACATGAATGTTACTTTAAATGATACCGCTAGAAACAAACCAGAACATCTTACAATTGCATAGCAAATGTACTACAAACACAGCTTAGAAACTGCACAACAGTGCACTGTTAACCACTCACAACACCCTAACACAGAGGTCTTCAACCTTGCTCCTGGGGACCCACTATCCTGCAAACTTTATTTCCAACCTGCTTTAACACATCTGCCCGTGTGTTTTCGAGCAATCCTGAAGAGCAGGATTAGATACTCAGGACAGTGGGTCCCCAGGAGCAGGGTTGAAGACCTCTGCCCTAACATCATGGCAACAACCTGTGAAAAGTCACTTACTTCTTATTTTTAACAGCCACTTTTGCTGTTTAATAATTTGTTTCTGTGTGTCTCTTTACAGGCTAGGATTGACATGGGATCTGGAGAAAAGGTTCTGGCCTCCTCCATGGGTCTCCAGCTCAGTAACCTTCTGGACCATCATGTGTCTCTCAATCTGAAAAACTCCAAACTCACTATGGCTGTGGACAACCTGTACACAACCTTCATCCCAATGGAGGGTACAGATGAGGACCTGAACATTGACCAGGGTGTGTTCCTTGGAGGCGTGAGAGACCTGGAAGTGGAGTACCTGAGCACAGCTGTGCCCTCCCTGCGTGGGTGCATGAGCAATGTTGTATTTGAGTCTTATGACTTCGATATTCTAGCTACAGCGGCTCCAGTATGCTATGACACCAAGGAGACCTGCAGCAGCGAGTTTGAGGCAGGGGATGGAGACACCACAAGCTTTATCAGCCCAGACTCATTCATCTCTTTCCCTACTTGGACCAGACCTAGCTCAAGCTCCCGTAGTCTGGAGATGCTTATGAAGACGACCATTGAGGATGCTTTGTTGCTCTTCCACCCAGGATACCAGGCAGACTTCATTGCAGTTGGAATGGCAGGAGGGTTCTTGAAAGGTGTAATCGACCTGGGAAGTGGGATGTATGTGCTGGACAATGTGGAAGTCAAAGTGGATGACGATCAGTGGCACAGGGTAACCATTCAGATTGACCCCAACAAGTTCCAGATAAATGTGGACAGTGAACTGGTTTCACTCCCTCTTAATGAGACAGAAAAGCTGGATCTAGTGGGGAACCTGTACCTGGGAGGCATTCAAAGGAAGATGAAGGATGTGTTTCAAGATGACTTTTTAACTCGTGTGGAGGAGGAGATCACAACTGAGTCCTTTATTGGATGTTTAGGAGAAATCAAGGTGAATCGGAAAGGCAGAAGCCTGCAGGACGCTCTGATAACTAAAGACATTCATGTGAAATGTGAAGGGGAATATGATTACTCCACTTATGATGATGACTTGGAGCCAACAACTTCGCCTCCAGTAAGAATATATACTGATTTCAATGCTGATGAAAGACATTGTTTCCCTACAGAGGACTTACCAGAGATGTTCCACAATGTTTCCAAGCTTCTGGACATCACTCCTCTGCTAGTTTCTGAGGGAGGAGAGGCCATTGTCGACATTGTAAACCTAAACCCAACATTTAACCTAAACTCCGCAGGTGTTCGTCAATCTCAGATCATCTTTACTCTGCTAAACAATCCCTGGTATGGACAGATTGATATGAACTCAAGACACTCAAAGAAGTTTACCCTTCTGGATGTTGTCAACAAGAAAATCAAGTATCTCCACGATGGCAATGAAAAGTATGGAGATCAAATCCAACTGGAGGTTGTTGCACATGGAACGAATCTCCCTGAGTGCTTGAGTGTTGCACGCCAATATGTGCTACCGGTGGAGATCATCCCCGTCAATGACATCCCTCAGCTCAGTGCAGGTGACATCTCAATCACAGCTAATGGGCGCACACGTTTAAGTCCAAACCTCATCAAAATCTCAGACTCAGATAATCGTTGTGATGAACTTAAGGTCACAGTCACTTCGGACCCTACCTCTGCTGGATATCTGGAGAATGCTCAACAGCCAGGATTTGGTCTAAGAGAGTTCACCTGTAGACAACTGAAAGAAGGAAATATCTACTACATTCACAGGGGAGGACAAGTGCCTGGACTTACCCTGCAGGTTTCAGATGGAGATTTGGTTAGCCAGTCAAGCACATTTAAATTGCTCATCATCCAGCCACAGATTAGTCTGGTCACAAATACTGGCCTCGTGATCACTCAGGATAGCAGCGCCCCTATTGGAATACAAAATCTGGCCATTTCTGCAACTCCAAAAACTGGAGATGTTGTTTATAATATCACTCAGCCACTTCTATTTGGAGAACTGCAGTTGATATCAGACAATGGGGTACCAAAAAGAGTCACACTATTTCATCAGTCTGATCTGGAGCAGAACCGACTGAAATACATTCCCAACCTCACAGCCGATCACAACAGCATAGAAACCGAGTTTATTCACTTCAATGCACAGCTCGGACAGGTCATTCTCCCAGACAACATATTTATCATCAAGATCATGCCTGCCATTGTGGGAATAGCTAAAATGGTTCCTCTGGAAGTTGAAGATGGGCAGCAAAAGGTCATTAAGCCTGAGCAATTACAAGCTTTTGTGAGGATAGGCCAAACTGATTCAAGAACAGTCCAGTATATGATTCTGAAATGCCCAGCCCATGGAGTCTTGATGATGCTTGATAAAGACTTGTCTGAGGGTGATACCTTTACCCAACAAGACATTTTGAATGGTTTCATCAGTTACAGCCCTCGTGTCCGCAGAGCAGTTGACTCTGAGGATCAGTTCCAGTTCAAAGTATTCGCAAAGGATCAGTACTCCAGAGAATACACCTTTCCGATCAAAATCAAGGCTGATTCTAACGCTCCTGTCCTAACCAACGAGAGACTTGTTGTGCTGGAAGGTAAGGAAAACATCATAAATAAAGAATATCTCTGGGTTCAAACCTCCACTTCAACAGACTTTGTGTACAGAATAACACAAGATCCCAAACATGGTCGTCTTATCAGAGACTCTCCACCCGGTGAGCAAAGATTTGAGGGTGCAATTCGGGTCTTTAGCAATGAGGATCTTTCTTTGAACAGGCTGATTTACAAACATGATGGATCAAAAACAAGCCATGACCAGTTTAACTTTCTGGCATTTGATTCAAGAGGTGGCAGTGGTGGACAAGATGAGGGTCATGAGGTACTGAAGGGAGTGTTTAACATTGCAATACAGTCCAGGAATGAACATGAACCTCAAAGGATAATTCACAAACCTTTTAATGTTGTCAGAAATGGTCAGCGTTTATTAACCACTGATGACATTCTGTACAAAGACGATGACTCTGACTTTAATGACACCCAACTAGTTTATGCGAGAGTGGGAATTCTTTCAGGAAACATTGTCTCCTCAGTAGACCCAACACAGCCTCTCTACCGCTTTACCCAGGCTGACCTGAGGGACAGGAAGGTTTTGTTTGTCCACCATGGGGCAGATCGTGAGCGATTCCAACTTCAAGTATCTGATGGTTTGCACAAGACCACAGCTGTACTTCAGGTGCAAGCAGGTGACCCTTATCTACATATAGCCAACAATACCATGGTGGTCATGGACCACGGTAGCACCAAGACGCTGAACACCAGTCTGTTAAGTGCAGAGACCAACATGGACATCAGAAGTGCAGCTGAGATCATTTATGATGTGACTTCTGCTCCCAGTGATGGTAGGATTATAGTCAGTGGAATTGAATCTTCCACATTTACACAAGAGGACCTGACTAAGGGTGTGGTTTCCTACGAACACAACGACCAGAGCCTTAGCTCGAAAGATTCCTTTGCCTTCACTGTGCAAGCTAAGGGTTGGTCCACACAGGGCACTTTCAAGATTAAGATATTCAAGCAAGGTTACCTGTCAGAGCCGCAGATTGTGTCAAACAAGGTGGTCATTGCATATGAAGGGGAGCACTCTGTTATTGACCAAACCCATCTGAAGGTAAGACAACTTTTCTTAAATGTATTTAGGAAAAATATGAATTAATTTTCTTACGCTATTGGCAATTATTTTTTAACAAGCTATTTTCTTGTTTTAAGTAGAGACCTGCCTGCCCGCTCCCGCAGGATTCTGTCCCGCTCCCGCAAAAAAATATGTTATATTGTCCCGCTCCCGCCCGTGACATTCATGTTTTGTCCCGCTCCTGCCCGCAAAATCCCACATAAAAGTAGCTTATATAGATTTTTGTCCGTACATCCATGAAATATTAAGTTATGTGTCACCACAACATCCCAGCATAAACGCTTCCGATAAAATATTTGTTATTAAAGCATCAACATTCACAAAACACAGTTAGATTTAACCGAAAAGTAAGCTGCTGCTGCATGCATGGTTTGGTATGGTAGAATGCGCGCAAAGAGCGCTCCCTTTATAATGACTAGAATTTGATTCTTGATTCTAGTTTTAAGTACAAATCTAAAAAAAAAGAGGTTTAAGTGTAAACCTGTGTAAAACTGTTCTTAAAGGAACACTCCACTTTTTTTGAAAATAGGCTCATTTTCCAACTCCCCTAGAGTTAAACAGTTGAGTTTTACCGTTTTCGAATCCATTCAGCCGATCTCCAGGTCTGGCGGTACCACTTTTAGCATAGCTTAGCATAGTTCATTGAATCTGATTAGACGTTAGCATCTCGCTCAAAAATGACCAAAGAGTTTCAATATTTTTCAGATTTAAAACTTGACTCTTCTGTAGTTACATCGTGTACTAAGACCGACGGAAAATGAAAAGTTGCGATTTTCTAGGCCGATATGGCTAGGAACTATACTCTCATTTCAGCGTAATAATCAAGGAACTTTGCTGCCGTACCATGGGTGCAGCAGGCGCAATGATATTACGCAGCCCCTGTGACCCTGCTTGCACAGGGAGCGTGCCTTGCAACCATGGAAACATTTGTGAGAGACGCTGCGTAATATCATTTTTGAGTGAGATGCTAATTGTCTAATCAGATTCAATGAACTATGCTAAGCTATGCTAAAAGTGGTACCGCCAGACCCGGAGATTGGGTGAATGGATTCGAAAACGGTAAAACTCAACTGTTTAACTCTAGGGGAGTTGGAAAATGAGCCTATTTTCAAAAAAAGTGGAGTGTTCCTTTAAACTTTGACGTCTCTATTGCCATCTGTGGTTTAAACATGAAATTGCAAGTTTCTTCTCAATATCTAAATCATTATTTTAGGCTTACCATAGTGAATCAGGGTATGTCAAGAATAGTTTTTAGTGTTGTCAAAAGTACCAACTTCGATACCAAGTCGGTCCTAAAATTTTAAAAATGTGACGCTTTTAACACGCTTGAGCGGATTCGTAAACACCTCTGATTGGCCATTGTGTTCACACGCTCATCAGATATGTCTGTGATTGGCTACAATGATCAATGCTTCAAAAACATTGAAGACATCAATGTAAATAGACATCAATGACGCTCTTCACCGAGCGCTTACACAGATGGGAGTGTTTGAAAGCAGGTGTCTATCAGTGGACCGGTCCACTGATAGATGCCAGCTTTCAAACGCTCCCGCTCCCGCTTTTAAAATGCTTTCAAACACTTCCGTGTGCTGATCATTGAAGCCAATCACAGACATATCTGATGAGCACATGAACACAATGGCCAATCAGAGGTGTTTACGAATCCGCTAAACAGCGCTCAAAGTGTCACATTTTTTAAAATTTCAGTACCGACTTCGTATCAAAGTCGGTATTTTTGACAACACTAATAGTTTTTAACAGTTTTTTTCACTCAATACTTAAATTTCATAAATTATTGGCTACTGCAAAAAAGTACAGATACCAAATTCAACTCAACAGTTTACACATAAATGGTTTTACGAATGTTTTAGAAGGAAATTTGTTCTACTTGTGTTTCAGGAATGAGACCATGAAAGTCATATTTCATATCAAGTTTTTATTCAAAGGCAAAAAGCCAGTGATTTCAATGTTTGGCCAATGCTAAAGAACAAAGTACTGTATGTCTTTTACATTAATACATTAGAAAAGAAACATATTAATTTCACTTGTAAAATACATGACAAACAAACACCTCACATATTGCAGAAATATTAAGATCAGTTTACAAAGTCTTCCAACAGTCCTTAATGATAATTTGTGTTCAACAGCTGTTGTATTACAGTTGTGGAAGGTTCCAGAACCGCAAGAACACTTCTCCCAAAATCCCTGAATGCTAGGCTCATAAATCTATCCAGGAGCTGCTTTGCATTTATTTGCAAAATATGTGTTTTAGAAAAAGGGTTGCTGAGCCTCTGCAGTGGTTCTAGATATGCTATATTGTTGACGCTCCACTGAGTGTACTTTCAGTAATTACCCAAGTGTTGCCATAGAGGAAACAGTCTCCACTTAGATTCATTAGAACATTTGTGAGTGCCTGGCATTGATTTATATCTTTGCTACTTTTTTCTCTAAGTATTTCTGGGATTTATCACATGTTAAATAGAGGGTTTGGCATAAATCTCATTAATGATATCAGCTCAAGGTTTCTCCAATGTACCATTCAGAGCCATTTAATATATCAAAACATTTTATGTGTTTTTAAATGGTGTTAATATTGCTCTAAGATTTAAGCTGACCTTAAAGGGATAGCTCAGCCAAGAATGTAAAGTCTTTTACTCATCCTCATGTTTTTCAACACATAGCTCTTGAATGTAATTTCCATATGTTCAAATATGTCAAGTTAAGTCACAGCAGTGATATTAGATGTCATTTGTTTCATGACCTAACATTATTGACATGGTGTGATGAATCTTGATGTACCATATTTAAATGTATGCAAATACAAATGTTGGATTTGGAATGACATGACAGTGAGTAAAAGAGTGTACAGTATGTTGTGAATTAAATATTATACGTGCTGATGATTATTATTAAAAGACCGACCATCTGTAGGGATATGCAAGCAGTTTTTTTTTCCCCGTTTCTAAATTCTGCACTCGTTTGAAGGTCTTCTTTTCATCTTCTTAGGTGGAGCAGACAGACATCCTGCCCAAAGAGATGGTGTACTCCGTCAAAGACTTTCCACGGCTGGGTCATGTGGTCAAACTCAACAATGACTCGGACAGCACAGCATCACATGTGCTGGACTACATTCATTCCTTCACGCAGGAGGACATAAACCGGGGTAGAATCCTTTACGTCTCCGCCTCCCTGCAGGGCCGGGACCACTTCACAGCCGACGTCAGTAATGGCTTCACCACTGTAGAAGATCTGGAGGTGCAGGTGGACATTGTTCCACGCATCATACCCGTCCAGGTGGTCAACCTCACCGTGAGGGAGGGTGGATCCGTGGCGCTGACCCAAGAGGTTCTGAATATCACACACCCCTACTACAGGTCCATTAACATCGAGTTTTTTATGGAAGAAGTACCTCATCATGGAGATATCAAGTATCTGGAGGAAGAAGACAGACTTGACACCTTCTACTGGGAGGACGTGAGTGCCAACACATATACAATTATAGTATTTATTAATATTTTGAAATAGCTTTTATTATTTTAGATTTTCAGTTTTATTAAAGGCACAATATGTAAGATTTTTTTGGATTAAAATATCCAGAACCACTAGAACAATGTTAAATATTTTGTTGTTACCCGCGTTACCCTCGATTTTTGTAGAAACCATGGAAACAACAAAGACGCTTTAATATATTATGTGTTTTATTAGACAGGTGAGCAACTGTTACATTCATTGACAGAAAACTAATCATGTTATATAGCTCAACATAGTAAGTCTTATTGTTTAAATCTTGTTTTCTTGATTTACCGCGAGTACCATGTTTTACCATGCCTAATATCGATCTAGCTTACTGCAGTGTGCAACAAGTGTCTCATAGTAGCTGCCGAACGAACGCACAGAGTAGCATTATAACAACTTTCAACACACTCAAATGTATGTAGTATAATAAGAAGCGGAAGTGGTCGTCTGCGGCATAATAAAAGTTTATCTGCTCTCGAGCCGTGTGTCACGCTTGTCTCTCATTAGACAGCGGCCTCGTTCTGCTCCAACGGCTTTCAGCCCCACCCTGCTTCATACTACAGTAATGTTAATAAATCCCTGAATATGAAAAATTACATATTGTGCCTTTAATTTTTATCATTAGGGGGTTCAAGGCAAGCATGTAGTGCCAAAATGTTCTAAGTAGGCGGAGCCACTTTTACTAAAATGGCTATAACTCTTGAACAGAATGAGATATTTTCACCAAACTTGGTATACATATGTATGAGCTCAATCTTTGGTCACAGTAAAAAAATTGCGGCGATTGGACACTTGGTGGCGCTATAACATAAAGCAAAACTTGAAAACAGCTATAACTACGCAACCGATTGATTTGAAAATTGGCATGCAGTGTCTTGATCCAAGGAGCCACAATTGTCTATGAGGACATTAGTGTATCTTGAAAAACATGTCCGCCATCGGCCAATGAAGTTTGAGCACCTATTAGACAAGGTTAACGGAGGCCGATCGGAACAAAAACCTTCGACTCATGGTCCTAGATGTCTGTAAGAATTTTAAAAGAAATCGGCCACTAGGTGGTGCTAACGAGTTTTACGCCTCTGTAATCACGTGGTCTTTCACACATACACACAATATTCATATCATTTGATAGATCTCCTCATGCTGAATAACTTTGCCTCAAGAACTACTGCTGTCAATCAAATTGTTCATTAAATATTTGTTATTATGTAAAAAACCCACTTTTGCAAACTAGCTCTAGGTTTTTTTGCCTGATAGGAACCAAACCAGTGCAAATCTCTGGACTTTCTAGATCAATAATTATTTAAAAAAATGTTGAACTTTACCCTTTGTGTAGCTATAACAGGGTCATTTAGAAAATGGGCGTGGCGAAATACACTCAAAAGCCTATAAATCCTAAACGAAAACTCAAAACTTCACGAAAATAGGTGAGCACATGCGACATATGATTGTAAACAAGCATGCAAACTTTTATGGAGATTGGACCATAGGTGGCGCTATAACTGTTAAAAAGCTTTAAAAACCATTTATTTACTATGATAAACTGCCTGTATTGGCTGTAAATTGTCTTTTCCATCTATGAATGAGATTGTTACATGCTTGCTAAATGAAACAATACAGTTTTGCGCAACTGCTTAAAGCGCTTAAACCCCGATAATTGCTGCTCACAGCTATATTTTTTATTAGTTTTTGGGGTTCTTTATATTTCTATATAGCTTTCATTTATTTTATTTCAGTTTTAGTAATTTTAGTACTTCAACACTGACACAAAACAAATAAATTTGTCATAATTTACTTATTCTCTGACTTTCTTTCTTCCATGGAACACAAAATGAGATGTTTTATCATAAAATCTCCATAACAGCAGTCCACATGACGCATAATACTATATTCGACTATACTGATGCGACAAGATAGAAAATGCGCATATGCAAATGAGATTTAAGAGCTCCACTGGAGAGCATCAATAAATAACTGAAATTTCCTCACATAAAGCTATATCGTATGACTTCAAAAGACTTGAAATGTTGTGTGAGAGTTGTAAAGACCACTTTTATGGAGCTTTTATGTCTTTTTTGGACCTTGACAGCCCTTGGTCACAATATGTTTTTATTGTTTACTCGAGCAGCTTGGAAATGGCTGTGAGTTTCACAGGAGGAAGAAAGTCGCGACATTAGGGTGAGCAGATGATGACAGAATTTTCATTTTTAGGGTAAACTCTTCTCATTTGTAGAGGAAACAGTGGGAACAACTAATGATGCCATAATTACAGGCTTGTTTGTTTTGTTTGTTTGTACTTTGTGTCTGCAATGAGAGTTAATTCTTCTCACGATGAAAGAGCTGCACTGGAACCAGAGGAGCTGTCATTGGCTTTAATTAAAAGGGCGAACAGCCTTGTGTAATGGTTTCTCGGAGACTACCAGGATCCCTGCGTAGCATTTTGCCATATCGTTGAGGAACAGTCATGCGTAAAATAGCATTTTCTGCATCTTAATTACAATTCGTTCACAGAATAACAGCTATTGTGGCAGACCTTGATCATGCCTGTCTGATGCTCGCTGTGTTTTAGAGGCTCAAAGAAACAATTTCTCTTTCTCCCACTCTCTTTTAAGTCTCGTCTAAGCCCTTTTTGTTTCCATTGGGCCCCCCCGAAACTACTGTGCGTTATGATATCTAGCGGAGTGGCCCAGAGGTCTTCTAGTGGAAAGAATGAGCAGGGAAAGACTGGCGGTAGAATGAGTGTGCTGTTGTTTGAGAGAGCGGTTAGACATTGCTCTTATGACTGCCATTCCGACTTGATGGAAATTCTGACTTGCGCTTCCCTGCTGCCGCGGGCCAGAATAAACTAGCCCATTTATCCCGCAAAATAAAGCATTTACACCGCGCCGCCAGGCACGCTACATTGAGAACAGAGATCAGGTTAACTCAGAAGCAATTCAGCCAGAACAGATGAACTTTCTGGATTATTTTCAACTTCAAGCTCAATTTCTGTGACACCATAGTGTCAGTTTTATCTGCATATAGTTAAAATTATTTTTAATGTAGTGTGTGAGAGATTAGCATCTTCACTACAGGTTATAGCAGGAACATCACAGGATTTATTGAAAGATCTCTATCATAGTCATACTGTGATAAACGTCAATAAAACAGCTTGTACGCTGCAAAAATTTATTTTCTTACTCAGTATTTTTGACTTGCTTTTCAGTAAAATATCTAAACATTCTTATATTAAGATATATTTACTCAAAAAGCAAAATGACAGAATATATAAAGTCTTGTTTTCTGAAAATATTAGCATTTTTAGAGGCCATTTCTTTAAAAAAAATAAGGTTTTATGACAGACAATATTTAAATAATTCAATTTAAGCAATGGTTTGACTGACTTTGATTTTTCTGTCAAAAACTAAGTGACTCAAAATGACAAAGCAGGTCACATATGCTTTTGCTGTTATTGAAAACAGCAGCGTTGACATTTTGAAGGTCTAAAGTTGAAAATAACACTGAATATTCCTTTCAGCGATTTAGACGCAGCAGGACATGAGTGGTGTTAGATTGACAGATATCTTATGCAGCGAACATAGCCCTCAGATCAGAGAGAGAAGGACAGGATAAGAGAGAGAGAGAGATCACAGATGGAGGACAGATTGAATTTGAAGTTCAGAATCAATGTCTTGTGGTGGCTTTAGTCCAGCTGTCAGAATAACTTCATTGTGTGCAGCCGCTCCACTCTACATCTTAATACACAATGTTTTAACCGCTCTGGCTCTCGCACTCCTGCGCTCTATGTTTCCTTTCTTCAGTTATGCAATTCTTTCTGAAACAAAACTAATACATTCCATATGGAGCGAAACTACTGCGCAGGAATGGAACCAAAGCGGAATTGTTCCTAAATTAAAGACGTATGCGTCATGCTCATTATCGGCTGAATGTGGAGTTTCTTTATTCTGTGTTGTGGAGTCAGCGGTTGGTTTGTGTACCGGCGGTCACCGCTGCCACACCAGGGGACAGATTGTAATGATAGCTTACGGTGCAGCGTAGTAGCAAACATTCACGACGCGCTGAGATGAAAACATCTCAAAACAGCTCAGGGCTTCAAAAAGAAAGAGAGAGGAAGAATATTAGCATCTCACGGCGAAATTTCTCTTCTGTTATCAGTTTCTTAAGAATTTACAGACTAAACAGCAGAATAAAGTGAAACAGCTTTTCTTTGCTTCATTCATTGGCCTTGAGGACTTTGATTTTACATTGGATAACAAGTGGCAAAATTGTCTACCCAAAAATAAAAATTCTGTCATCATTTACCCACCCTCATGTCGTTCCAAACCTGTACGACTTTCTTTCTTCTGTGAAACATAAAAGAAGATGTTTTGAAGAATGTTGGTAACCAAACCATTTCAGTTCCCATTGACTTCCATTGTATTTTTTGTTCACCAAAACTGTTTGGTAACCATCAATATATCTTCTTTTAAGTTCCACAGAAGAAAGAAAGTCATACAGGTTTGAAACGACATGAGGGTGAGTAAATGATGACAGAATTTTCTTTTTTTTTTTTTTTGGGTGGAATATCTCTTTAATATTATTAATATTAACATTAATCTCATTAATATTAGCATTATCAATGATTATTTAGAGGATGTTATGTCACAAACCTGTCCATGTTGACATCTGTGACTCTTAATTCCACCAAGTGACGGATGAATTTGCTGCTCAAACATAAGTAGAGTTCAAGACATTTGACGTCAACAATAAAAGATATGATTAGCATTAGCGCACACACACTTAGAAACAATGTGGTATTCATACAGACGAGTCGTGGCGTTCCCTGGTTCTATTGTTCCCACTTTTCCCTCTCATTTCCTGTCTTTTCTCTACTATATTATTAATAAAAATGGCAAAAAGGCCAAACATAAAATAAACAAAGATTCTCAGCCACTAATATGTTACCTGAAACATTTCACCGGTGTTAGAAAATTGACATCTTCTGTAAGCAGTCGCTAACAGTATTGATTTCCTGGCAAACACAATGATTTACTGACCAAACAGCGGCAGAAACGAAATGAAGCTCAGGTTTTCTCTACAAAACCTTCTGTTTTTTCAGAGCTTGTGAGTTAACGGTTAGCATACATGCTGTGACACATTGTGCCATACACTGCAAAAATGGCTTCTTACGAAGTTAATTAGTCTGTTTACTTGTTTTCCAGTTGAAATATCTAAAAATACAATCAAACTGAAATTAATATTAATAATATTAAAGCGATAGTCCACCTAAAATTGAGAATTCTGTAATAATTTACTCACCCTCACGTCGCTTCAAACCTGTAGGCCTTTCTTTCTTCCTAGGAACATAAAATAAGATATTTTGAAGAAAAGATCAAAACATCAAAACATTTCATCTTTATTACAAATGACATCTTCCGTAAACAGCCGCCATAAGTTATGGATTTCCTGACAAACATGAGACTTTGCAGACTAAACGATGGCAGAAAGAGCTTTTCTTGGCTAAAAAGTCTGTTAGCATTAGCTGTGGCTAACCCTGGCTCTGACACTTTGAACTGTGGTGCTCGTACTGATGATAATATGCCAAAAAAAAATCAAATACAGCTATATTTGTATGTTTTGTAAAGAAAATGTGAGTGCTCATGGTCATGGAAGTGTAATTGTTAAGGTTAGTATAGTTTGTGCAGTATATATGCCTTTAGATTCTGATCATCTGGAGTGGGTTAAAATCTGTACAGCATATGACAAACGGCAGACGTCTGACCTCCTCCGCCGGACACACTAACATACTTCAGTTTCACAGGACACACTCACAGCTGTGGGACTGCCTGGAGTTTTGCGTTATGTTTGTTTGACTAAATCTGCGTTTTGTTAAAAAGTCCATCTGACCACCCACATAGTCCAGTTTAAATCCAGTTTTAGTGTGACGGATGTACATTTAATTATGTGATGAAACCAACTGAGAAACGGCTTGTTTGCTGTCTGCATGGAAGAACAGCTTTATTATTCACAACCATGTTAATTTTATAAATAAAAAAAGTTGGAGTTGCGGATTTAGTGCTCGAATGTATGTTGGAGTCCAACTTGTGACTTTTATTCATGGTTTATGTGATTCGAATGCATCATTTCTATACTATAAATAAAAATGTTAAGAAAATATAGGAAAACAAACAAAGATTTTTAATTTGCAACATGAAACATTATTGAAAACAGGAACTACGGTTACCATAGTAGATTTTTGTTTACTTGAAGGGATAGTTCACCCAAAAATGAAAATTCTCTCATCATTTACTCACCCTCATGCCATCTTTCTTCAGATAAACACAAACAATGATTTTTAGGAAAATAATCCTCTGTGAGTCCATATAATGCAAGTCAATAACTGCTGCTCATTTGACGCTTGAAAAACCACACACAGCGATCGTGACAAGAACCCATACAACCCCACTGGATAAATCAGTGTCTTCTGAAGGAAATGATAGGTGCTTGTAAGAAAAATAGGGAAAACTTTATTTCAATGGTCCACTTTAGACATTTGACTGACTACAAATAACTTTGCAACTACATGTCAATTAACTCTCATTACAGTATTAGTAGACTGTCTGTTTAATATCTGCCAACACTTTATTTTGATGGTTCCCCAACAGACATTCTACTGACTACAAGTAACTTTGCAACTACATGTCAACTAACTATTAGAGTATTAGTAGACTGTCTGTTTAGTATCTCCCAACACTTTATTTTGAAGGTCCCCTGCAACAGACATTCTCACTACAAGTAACTTTGCAACTACATGTAAACTAACTCTCATTAGAATATTAGTAGACTGTCTGTTTAATATCTGCCAATACTATATTTTGATGCTCCCCAACAGACATTCTACTGACTACAAGTAACTTTGCAGCTACATGTCAACTAACTCTCATTAGAGTATTAGTAGACTGTATGTTTAATATCTGCTAACACTTTATATTGATGCTCCCCAACAGACATTCTACCGACTACAAGTAACTTTGCAACTACATGTCAACTAACTCTCCTCAGAGTATTAGTAGACTGTATGATTGCTAACACTTTATTTTGATGCTCCCCAACAGACATTCTACTGACTACAAGTAACTTTGCAACTACATGTCAACTAACTCTCCTTAGAGTATTAGTAGACTGTCTGTTTAATATCTGCTAACACTTTATATAAGTATAAATATAAACTCTTCTAACTATAAACCATCGCTTCTGGCCAGCTGTCCTAGGCATGTTCACAAGTTCAGCTTGACATAAACGTAAGTTTGTTTGAGAAGTAACACGGAAGCACAGAGGATCACCGTATAAATATTAGTATTTTTCTGACACACACCTATTGTTTGACTTACTATTGTTTGAGTATTAGTAAACTGTCTTCTTAATATCTGCTAACACTTTATTTTGATGCTCCCCAACAGACATTCTACTGACTACAAGTAACTTTGCAACTACATGTCAACTAACTCTCCTTAGAGTATTAGTAGACTGTCTGTTTAATATCTGCTAACACTTTATATTGATGCTCCCCAACAGACATTCTACCGACTACAAGTAACTTTGCAACTACATGTCAACTAACTCTCCTCAGAGTATTAGTAGACTGTATGTTTAATATCTGCTAACACTTTATATTGATGCTCCCCAACAGACATTCTACCGACTACAAGTAACTTTGCAACTACATGTCAACTAACTCTCATTAGAGTATTAGTAGACTGTCTGTTTAATATCTGCTAACACTTTATATAAGTGGTCCCCCAACAGACATTCTACTGACTACAAGTAACTTTGCAACTACATGTCAACTAACTCTTAATTAGTGTATTAGTAGACTGTCTAATATCTGCTAACACTTTATTTTGATGGTTTCCCAACAGACATTCCACTGACTACAAGTAACTTTGCAACTACATGTAAACTAACTCTCATTAGAGTATTAGTAGACTGTATGTTTAATATCTGCTAACACTTTATATTGATGCTCCCCAACAGACATTCTACCGACTACAAGTAACTTTGCAACTACATGTCAACTAACTCTCCTCAGAGTATTAGTAGACTGTATGATTGCTAACACTTTATTTTGATGCTCCCCAACAGACATTCTACTGACTACAAGTAACTTTGCAACTACATGTCAACTAACTCTCCTTAGAGTATTAGTAGACTGTCTGTTTAATATCTGCTAACACTTTATATAAGTATAAATATAAACTCTTCTAACTATAAACCATCGCTTCCGTCCAGCTATCCTAGGCACGTTCACAAGTTCAGCTTGACATAAACGTAAGTTTGTTTGAGAAGTAACATGGAAGCACAAAGGATCACCGTATAAATATTAGTATTTTTCTGACACACACCTATTGTTTGACTTACTATTGTTTGAGTATTAGTAAACTGTCTTCTTAATATCTGCTAACACTTTATTTTGATGCTCCCCAACAGACATTCTACTGACTACAAGTAACTTTGCAACTACATGTCAACTAACTCTTAATTAGTGTATTAGTAGACTGTCTAATATCTGCTAACACTTTATTTTGATGGTTTCCCAACAGACATTCCACTGACTACAAGTAACTTTGCAACTACATGTAAACTAACTCTCATTAGAGTATTAGTAGACTGTCTGTTTAATATCTGCTAACACTTTATTTTGATGGTTTCCCAACAGACATTCCACTGACTACAAGTAACTTTGCAACTACATGTAAACTAACTCTCATTAGAGTATTAGTAGACTGTATGTTTAATATCTGCTAACACTTTATATTGATGGCTCCCCAACAGACATTCTACCGACTACAAGTAACTTTGCAACTACATGTCAACTAACTCTCCTCAGAGTATTAGTAGACTGTATGATTGCTAACACTTTATTTTGATGCTCCCCAACAGACATTCTACTGACTACAAGTAACTTTGCAACTACATGTCAACTAACTCTCCTTAGAGTATTAGTAGACTGTCTGTTTAATATCTGCTAACACTTTATATAAGTATAAATATAAACTCTTCTAACTATAAACCATCGCTTCCGTCCAGCTATCCTAGGCACGTTCACAAGTTCAGCTTGACATAAACGTAAGTTTGTTTGAGAAGTAACATGGAAGCACAAAGGATCACCGTATAAATATTAGTATTTTTCTGACACACACCTATTGTTTGACTTACTATTGTTTGAGTATTAGTAAACTGTCTTCTTAATATCTGCTAACACTTTATTTTGATGCTCCCCAACAGACATTCTACTGACTACAAGTAACTTTGCAACTACATGTCAACTAACTCTCATTAGAGTATTAGTAGACTGGATGTTTAATATCTGCTAACACTTTATATTGATGGCTCCCCAACAGACATTCTACCGACTACAAGTAACTTTGCAACTACATGTCAACTAACTCTCCTCAGAGTATTAGTAGACTGTATGTTTAATATCTGCTAACACTTTATATTGATGCTCCCCAACATTCTACCGACTACAAGTAACTTTGCAACTACATGTCAACTAACTCTCCTTAGAGTATTAGTAGACTATATGATTGCTAACACTTTATATTGATGCTCCCCAACAGACATTCTACTGACTACAAGTAACTTTGCAACTACATGTCAACTAACTCTCCTTAGAAAAGATAGACTGTCTGTTTAATATCTGCTAACACTTTATATAAGTATAAATATAAACTCTTCTAACTATAAACCATCGCTTCCGTCCAGCTATCCTAGGCACGTTCACAAGTTCAGCTTGACATAAACGTAAGTTTGTTTGAGAAGTAACATGGAAGCACAAAGGATCACCGTATAAATATTAGTATTTTTCTGACACACACCTATTGTTTGACTTACTATTGTTTGAGTATTAGTAAACTGTCTTCTTAATATCTGCTAACACTTTATTTTGATGCTCCCCAACAGACATTCTACTGACTACAAGTAACTTTGCAACTACATGTCAACTAACTCTCATTAGAGTATTAGTAGACTGTCTGTTTAATATCTGCTAACACTTTATATTGATGGCTCCCCAACAGACATTCTACCGACTACAAGTAACTTTGCAACTACATGTCAACTAACTCTCCTCAGAGTATTAGTAGACTGTATGTTTAATATCTGCTAACACTTTATATTGATGCTCCCCAACAGACATTCTACCGACTACAAGTAACTTTGCAACTACATGTCAACTAACTCTCCTCAGAGTATTAGTAGACTATATGATTGCTAACACTTTATATTGATGCTCCCCAACAGACATTCTACTGACTACAAGTAACTTTGCAACTACATGTCAACTAACTCTCCTTAGAGTATTAGTAGACTGTCTGTTTAATATCTGCTAACACTTTATATAAGTATAAATATAAACTCTTCTAACTATAAACCATCGCTTCCGTCCAGCTATCCTAGGCACGTTCACAAGTTCAGCTTGACATAAACGTAAGTTTGTTTGAGAAGTAACACGGAAGCACAAAGGATCACCGTATAAATATTAGTATTTTTCTGTCACGCACCTATTGTTTGACTTCAAAAGACATTGATTCATCCACTGGGGTCATATGGATTCCAGTCACGATCGCTGTGTGGGGTTTTTCAACCATCAAACAAGCGGCACCCATTCACTTGCATTATATGGGCTCACAGAGATGGATTATTTTCCTAAAAATGTGTGTTTATCTGAAGAAAGAAAGTCATATACATTAGGGATGGCATGAGGGTGAGTAAATGAGAATTTTCAATTTTGGCTGAAATATCCCTTGTTTGTTTTATCTTTTTGGAGGGAGACTACATCTACAGAATTTTAAAAAGATGTTATCATTGTCCTTTCACTTGGAAAATGACAAAATAAAGCCACTGTAAAAACCTGAAATGCCCCAGTGGTCAGAAAAAGGATTAGGTGTGTGTGTTTGGATTTCTGATATCTGTTGTGTATGTCTATCCTCAGGTACAACAGGGACAGGTGTACTACCACCACGACAGCAGTGAGACCACAGAGGACAGTTTCACTCTTATGGCGTCTGCTTTTGACATCACCCGCCGGAGTGCGTCCCTGATAGTCGGCATCACCGTCGTCCCTGTGAACGACGAACCGCCTCACATCCAACGCAACACTGGACTGGAGGTACACCAAGCTACCCGTCAGTCCATTTTCCCTGTTTTAAACTTTAATGAAGCTTCTAGAACAGAGACGTAGTCGGAAAATTCAGAGCGACTCCCTCCGCTGGAACACAGAGTGTCATTCATTGCTTGCTCGATGCTTTCTGTGGTTTCTGGTCACCCTGGAAACTCATATTTTTGGAAAACCATGATGGTGGCAAGAATTCAGCTTCTGGGCTGGAGGGAATACAGACCAATCAGAGATGCCGCTTGACTCCCGCAAAATGTGAAATAATGATATGTGTTTTTCCACATGCAGATAGTTCACTTTCTCTCGCGCGCGCTTTCTCTCTGTCTGTCTCTGAATCAGACATGCTTTAATCCAGGACACCTCAATTTTCAATGGTTACTGATGATAATAACAGAGAAGATCCAAATTCAGACCTTCTCTTTCACAATGTCTAAGTCACACACTCATAATTGGGTGATCTCACAAAAAAATTATAGGATCATATTTCACCCCAAAATCAAAAGAAAAAAATTAGACTTAAAAGTATAATATATATAAATATAATAAAAAAATAGGATTATATAAATAAATAATAGATAAATACATACATTCTATTAAAATAAAATTATAAATATATATTTATATTTTTATTGCACTTTTTTTCAAACCATTTAAGAACATTTCCCCAAATTCTTAACTTAATGCGAGTCTCATTTGCATTTTTTGCAATTAAAAATTATAAATTATATAATTTTTACAATTATAGTTTTATTTTGATACAAATGAAATTAATTCTCAGTGTAATGCAAAAACAAACAAACAAAAAAAAATCTAATTTTCATCACCGTAATGTGGTAAAAAACTAAATTCAGTACACATGGTATCTACTACTTCGGTATACTATGATATCTATGAAACTTTTGTGAGATTCATCCACACAAACGCACACACAGTAATATATCAGACACACCAGTCCAATCAGAGAGAAAGATTGCTGTTTCCCATCAAAGCAGGTCTCAGCACAGCATGCTGGTATTTGATTTGCCATGCAGCTTCTGATCCATGCTACATCTATTAAATATTGAGTATGAAGAAACAGCAATTTCCAGCCCAATTTGGGAGATATTTGTTTCATAAACTTCAGTTGCACTGTACTCTGGTCTAGTGCTACCATCTAGTGGAAGCCAATGCATATGCTACACAGAAAATGGTGTAAAGGTCTTTAAATGGTCACCAGGGGGCAGTGCAGAGAGTTATCTGGTATGACTAATATTTACCCTGGTAATGACTGCATTATCCTTTCATTATATAGCACTCGCAGGAAGAAAGGAGATGCACTTAAATCTTGAAGGTCACATTATGTTGAAACTAGATTACTAAATGATAATGAACTTGTGGACCTTTCTGTTCCAGGGCACTACGCCATGTACTCAATTCCAGTTTTTCCTTCCTCTTCTACGCTCGGTCTCTCAGGAGAGCGGTAGATGGAGGCAGGAACAGATAAATGTGTGGTGATGTGTGGCAGCCCTGCACTCTCCCCGCTGAATTTGATCGTTTAAGAATGTCTTTCAGCAACTTGTCCATTACACATCCATTAGAGCAGCATCAGAGGAGACATAACTGCCTCTTTCACATCCCAACAACTCCAGACAGTTAGACACCTCTGAAAACAACAGTTTAGTTGTTCCATCTTGTTTATTGGTTTGTTTATCTCTCTTTGTCCGTGTGTGTGCTCTCTCCTTTCAGCTCCTAGCTGGCGAGGAGTCTGAAATCACAGCCAATATGCTGAGCAGCGATGATCTGGACACCCCTCCAGAGGAGTTGGTGTATTCAATCGAGATGCCCAGCAATGGGATTGTTGCCTTTAAAGTGTCTCCACATGACAGTGTGGACAGTTTCACCCAGGCTCAGATTAATAATGGAGAGGTTTTATTCATTCATCAGGGTGGGTTGACATGGATTTCTCTGAATTGAGTCCTTTAAAACCTTTGAAAACAGAATAAAATATTAGCTACTACAGAGAAACCAGTAGGCCATCTGAGGATGGACCAGAAAAGAGACTTGGGGCCTGAACATGTAAGCAAACACGTAGAGCAGATAGCAACCACATAGCATTGTGTTAACCACCACTTTCAAGGCCCAACCACCATAGCAACATGTTAAAAACCAGCCAGAGCACCTTAGGATCTGCATAGACTCAAAATGATTTAGCAGAAACACATATAGCTACACAGAATGCTTACATGCTTAAAACATGCAAAAAACTATTTTGAACACTTTAGCAACTTGCTAAAAACACCTTAGCAACTGCACAACAACATGCTAAAAACAACTCAGAACACTTTAACAGTCATATACAGTAGCAGCATGATCAAAACAACTCATAATACATTAGCAACTGCATAGCAAAATGCTAAAACCCACAACAAACACCTTAGCACACATATAACAACATGCTAAAAACAACTCGGAACAACTTAGCAATCATATAGCCTATAGTAAAGCATGATAAAAACATTTCAGAACACCTTAACAACTGCATAGCAATATGTTAAAACCCACTTTAGCAACTACATAGCAACATGTTAAAAAAACTTTGAACACATTAGCAATCATATAAATTAGCAGCATGCTAAAAAGTATTCGCAACCACATAGCAATTTGTTACTTAAAAGCCACTCAAAACACCTTGCAACAGACTAAAACTACTGTGAACACCTTGCAGCTACATAGCAACGCAATAAAACCATTCAGAACACCTTAGTAAACGCATAGCGAGATGCTAAAATAACCGCTCAAAACACCTTAGCATAGCAGCAGTTATCTGACAATTACCCCCCTCTACTCCATAGAATTGTGATGGCAAATATTTTTTTTTAAAAAAGTAAATGTTTGATTAAATTTCCTCAAATAACTTTTTATTTAAAGACCCCAGAAACCAAATAAAACTTTTTACAGTCTCCAAAGAACCATATAGCAACACAAAGAACTTTATACCCGGGTCAATGACGTGAGGGGTCATTTTTTTGTCCAAAGGCCTTAATAATAATAAAAAAACACAGATATGACATCCAAAGTATGTAAGGTAGTACAACTAGATCTCTTTTATCGAATCCAAAAGGTTTTAAATATATTTTGCTACATATAAAGGTATTTTAAAGATTTTGAAGTGTCAAAAAGTCATTCGGTTTAACCGTCCAAAGGCCAATACAGCCATTTCATTAGTGATTAAAATATCTTAAAATGTAATAAATGTATATATTTTTTATTCTGCCATGATTTTATAACAATATATATTAACATAGTGCAAAATGGTATTAAAATTATGTGTAGAAGTCGTTGCTTTGTTATGAGAAAGAATGTCCGGAAAAATGAATTTCATTGATGTCATTCGGAGTAACCAATAAAAAGGGACCATTTTGGATCAAGTCATGTGGTCAAAATCATGTGACATCATTCAGACACCTGCAAAGGACCACATGGTCATGAAGCAAAGTAACTAACTATCTTTTAACTATTTGAAAAAGTCATGTTTTCACTTGCTCATACGCATGTCCCGAAACATCAGGTCATTCGGTACAACCACTATAAAACATGGAAAATGTAATATTTTAAAAACTTGTACTAAATATAAAAGGTTTGATTGTCCTAGCAAGATATCAGCCCGTAAGCAAATATCGTATTGTTTGAAAATGTCGTAATTCGGTATAACCAAAAGTGTCATTCAGTAAAACCGAAATTTTTGTGACATATTGTAAAAAAAAAAAAAAAAAATGACAAAAGCAGTGTTAATTGATTATAAAAACCACATAAACTTTAAAATGAATTATATCTCCATTATGTTTTTTTTTAACTTTTAAAAACCTTATCCGTCAATGACCCACCCCCCAAAATGGTTCATGATAAGAAAAGGTTACTTTGATAAATCTGATGTGCTGCAAGGAACCATTAAAGAACCTTTAGGCCTATTGTAAGAGTGTAACATGATGTAGTAAATATGATTGCTTGTGTCTGATCTCAGGCTCAGAATCAGGTGGTTTCAGCTTCACCGTGACTGATGGAGAACACACTTCACCTCTCTACCGCTTCGCTGTCAAGGCAAGACAGCTCACCATCACCATGGAAACGGAGGGAGAACTCATGGTCTTCCCAGGTGGGCTCCACACATCCCAAGCTTAAATCTAAATACCTGTGTCTCTCTGGGTCAATGGAAAGATCTTTATTGGCCCTGAGAGAAAATTTTGTATAAAACTTTTTCTGATTTTTAATTTTCCTCAAGAGTCCGTAATCTTATCTAGAACAACCTAATAGATCGATTATGTCAATTATAGCTGTATAAAATCTGCTAAAATGTGTTTTCTTGAAGGAATCAGTGAAGTGATATGATTTGTTTGATGATGTTTGTCAGGCACCAGGCAGGTGATCAGTGGAGATATTTTGCGGGCTATAACAAGTGAAGACGGTGATGAAATCACATACTCGCTGGTGAAACCTCCTCGCTTGGGACGAATAATCAAACCTAACCAACTTGGACAGTTTGAAGAGATCACCAAATTCACACAGACTGAGGTAAATAATGTTGTATATTTGTGAACATATACTTGCAGAGGAAAACGATAACACATACAGCTAAAATTTTAGAAAGATTTAGATAATATTGCCAAAAAACGTTTTGTTTTGGCATTGTAGTAAATCCCTCAATATGCTGTCAATATTCCATTGTAATGCCATCATTGACCACAAGAGGGCACCATTGTATGTGTAGATCTTATTAGCAGACAGTAGAGGGCAGCATTATGCTCTCATTATGGTCAGGCTTTTGCTTGTTCAATCTAAACTTACGAAATGTGCAACTATTTCAAGTTCAGAACTAAAACTATATTCATTTATTGCTATAATTAGTGGCTGTCTGTGTTCAGTTAAGTGCAGGTGCTGTGTATTATGAGCATCAGATGCCGCCTGAGCCCTTCTGGGTCCTGAAAGATTCTGTTGAGCTGTCCCTCACATCGCCTCCAGCAACAGAGCTGCATCACAGCCTGCCAGTCACTGTCTCATACTATGCAGCCAATCGAAACGTCTCTTCTCAACTCTGGAAGAACAAAGGTAGCTGCCAATTAAATGTAATTTTTGGGAGTAGGGGTTTGATGCAGGTGCCCTTTATCATTTGATACAAAAGTGAAAAGAATACTGAGAATGATTGGCAAATGTGGTGGGAACAGGATTAGGACACATTTCAGGCTGCATTTAAACTTGCATGTTCTGCATGAGTCAATATGTTTGGAGCTTGTAAGGCAGGGTTCCTCAAATCTGACTCTGAAAGGCTGCAAAGTGTCTCTAAGACGCCTAAGCAAGCTAAACAAGGTCTTGAAAAAGTTACTAGAAAATTACAGGTAGGGGGGAGTTTGATCACAGTTTGAGCTAGACTCTGAAGGCTGTATTTGAGGAACCCTTTTGTATGTTAAACTCTAGGCCACAGCTCTGACACTTAAATCTAATTTAAAGGATTAGTTCACTCCAGAATTAAAAATTTCCTGATAATTTACTCAACCCCATGTCATCCAAGATGTTCATGTCTTTCCTCTCTTCAGTCGAAAAGTTTTTTTGAGGAAAACATTGAAGTGGACTTCAACGGGGACCAACGAGTTAAAGGTCCAAATTGCAGTTTCAATGCAGCTTCAAAGGGCTTTACATGATCCCAGATGAGGAATAAGGGTCTTATCTAGCGAAACGATTGTAAATTTTCTAAAATAGTGTCATGTTGGAAAGGCGGAAGTACCGACCCAGTGTTTACAAAGTGAATGTGCAAAAACTAAGTCAAACAGCCTTTACAAAAAAAGGTAAAACAATGATGTCGGCTGATTTTGAAGTTGGAGAAAATGTTTTTCACCCTACCCTACCTTCTGTCTACGTCTACGCGTGACCTTTCCAACGTGATTACGTAATGCGTGAAGTCGTGGACGCGCATCGCAGAGCTAGTGCAAGACTAGCATTTGTGGTTTAAAAATTTTTATTTTTTTTTAGGAAAATGACCAATCGTTTCGCTAGATAAGACCCTTATTCCTTGGCTGGGATTGTGTAGAGCCCTTTGAAGCTGCACTGAAACTGCAATTTGGACCTTCAACCCGTTAGTCCCCGTTGAAGTCCACTATATGGAGAAAAATCCTGGAATGTTTTCCTCAAAAAGCTTAATTTATTTTCTACTGAAGAAAGAAAGACATGAACATCTTGGATGATATGGGGGTGAGTAAATTATCAGGAAATTTTAATTTTGGAGTGAACTAATCCTTTAATTCTTTGCCTTTGGTATTTTGTTAATGTATTGCAGGTGTGTCCGTGGTGCAGGGGCAGTCTAAAGTGATTGACAAATCTGTTCTGGATGCCTCTAACCTGCTTGCCAGTTTGCCTGAGCAGAAGCGGAAGGGGCAGGACATCGTCTACGAAGTTCGTCGGTTCCCCGTTCATGGACGACTCACTCTCGGAGGGTCTGACCTGCCCCGTGACGCTCCCCATTTCCTGCAGGACGATGTGGCACGTGGTGATCTGGAGTACTATCACGATGACTCCGGAGCATCTTCTGATAGCTTCTCTTTCCGTGTCCATCTTAACCCCAGTGGCCGAACCCCGCAAGTTCAGCCCGGTGCCGTGGTTCTGGAGGAGATCTTCCTGATCTCCATCAGACGGCGAGACTCAAACCCACCAGAACTCGCAAACTTGGACTTGCTTTTAGAAGCACTACAGGGTTCCACGACCATCATCTCCAAAAACTACCTCAACACGGTCGACCAGGACAGCACACCGGACGAGGTCCGTTTCACCATCTCCAAGAGTCCAGCTAATGGATATCTCATCTACACTGACAATGGAGACCGGATCAACCAGTTCAGCCAGGAAGACATCAACACTGGGCGGGTTGCTTTTGTCAGCGATGGAAGTCTGTCCGATGGCTTCATGGAATTTATAGTATCAGACGGGAAACACCAAACGGAGCCGTACACACTGCATATTGGAATCCTGGCCAGGTCTCTAATACTGAACAAAGCTCCAGAGATCCACGTAAAGCAGGGAGACGATGAGACACTAATCACCGAGGACATGCTGAACACCTCCACTGGGGGTCCCGTTGAGGAGGAGGTACTCTATAAGATCACCAACGTCCCAAAGTACGCAGCTGTAATGGTGGACAGACAGCCGACCTCGGCTTTCACGCAGAAGCAGATTAAACAGGGAAGAGTAAGCGTCCGTTTCGTGAAGTCCACCTCACCGAGAGATACCGTGGCCTTTGTGGCCCGAAGCAGGGCAGCGAACGTGTCCTCAGTCCTCAACATTACTGTGAAACCACTGGCGAAGGTGGCCCAGAATCCCGTGCTCCCCAGAGGTGCTACTGTACTTGTAGACAGAAAGTTGTTGGATGCAACACCTCTGGCCAACAAGACCAGAACATCTCCAACCTTCAGCATGATCCAACAACCTCAAGGAGCTCGGTTCATCAAGAGGGGTGGGCCGGATGATGGCCAACCAGTGAGCTCCTTCACGCAACGAGACCTGGATGAAGGACGGGTAGCTTTGGAGATCTTAAACACAACTGGGGGTCAAAACGCTGGAAGTCAAAGTCAAGATGAAGCACGCTTCCTCCTAAAGGCGCACGGCGTTCCTCCTGCAGAGTGCGTCTTGCCCTTCCACGTTGTTCCTTACGACCCTTCTACAGTTTATGGCGCCACACTGCTCAAAGTTCCACCGGTGTCCGTTTCCGACAAGAGTGACGCAGGTCAACCCGAGCCCAGATGGAGAGAAGATGACGACGTGACTCCTGGCAGCACTGGAGCCACTCCTGTGGTGTCTAGACGGAACACGCTGTGGGCTATCCTTATTCCCATCCTTGTCATCCTCCTACTCATGCTCCTGGCTGCACTACTGGCATACTACTTAGTCCGACGCAACAAAACTGGGAAGCACAATGTCCAAACAGTGGCAGCGAAGCCCAAGAATGGAGAAGTGAGTCAGGAGACTTTTAGGAAAACCGATCCTGCAAACAACATCCCCATGTCAAACATGGACTCCAAAGGGGCAGATCCTGAGTTAATACAGCACTGTCGGACAACAAACCCAGCACTGAAAAAGAATCAGTACTGGGTTTGAGATGGGGAGGCGACCGGACACTTGTGTTTTCAAGGCCTTGAATCATTCCAGTCAGTGTTATACAGATTTCTTGCCATTATTGATGCTTATGAATTAAAGTTCAGCACATGTCTGAGTTTAGGGTTTCTAAGGCCCTGTTTACACCTGGTATTAACATGCGTTTTGGTCGATCGGATCACAAGTGGATGACGCTAAATACAGGTGTAAACGGGGTGTAAAACATTTTGAGTTTGTCTGCTTTCGACCACTTCCAGAGGTAGTCGGAAACACATTCGACCGGATTGCTTTCATAGTGTAAACGCTCATGCATTCGAACACCCACTAAAGACCGCCTGCTCTCCGCCTACTGACCTTACGCCTACTTATGAAAAGCGCGCTAGCCAGACGGGATTTAAACTTTGTCGGCTGAAGACCCAAGTTTGGTGTAAAGATGAAAAATGTACTAAGCACAATGTTCTCTCACCATTCCTGATTTTTTAAAACACTCTCGCAGCGTTCGGTGTAGCAGAAACGAAAGCTGATGCTCTCCCTATGTTTTTCCGTCGTCTCCGGGTGCGTTCATATGCAAATTGCGCAAGCTTATTTTGTCTATTAGATCAAAAGATCTGTAAAAACCCATACATTTAACCACCCATAGACCCTCCCCTCGAAGAAATCAGGACAGAAGTGGTTGAAAGTGGACAAAAGAGACGGATTAAAACACCAGGTGTAAACAAGTATGTGTCTCCCTCGTCCACTTGTGATCCAATCGACCAAAACGCATCTTAATACCAGGTGTTAAGAGGTCCTTAGATGGCACAACCAGATCTGTGTGTGTGCTGATGGTCTAATAGTCATTTTTCAGCTGAGGCTGAATTAACAAACTTTTAAGGTACTTTTGGACAAGAACATAGCATATGTTTGAACAATCCATTGTATGTATGTTTAGGCAGTAAATGGGTTAAGATCTTATTTTTCAGTGTTATTTACGTTTATGTTTCGTGTTTGTGTTGCTTTTAAACACTGATCAATATATGTGCGTTTTTCCTAGTAGCCTGTTTTCTTTTGTGACACATTGTGCAATTTAAAATTGCTCTGACAATTTGGCACCTTTGTGATCACTTGTTTCAAGGAATACAAGTTAAGCTCTGTCAACAGCATCTGTTACATGATGTTGATTACCTGAGAAAATAACAAAAAGTCATGCACTTCTAGTGGAAGTCTATGGGGCAAGTTGTCACACAGAAGTATAGAAACAAGATTTCAGCATTCTACATTACATGAGACTGCTATGTAAAAATTACTTACTAATCTTGTCTGTGAAAAGTTATCCAAAACGTAAACCAGTTGTGACCGTGTAAAGCCTGTAAACTCTGAACGTATGTAGGTAAATTCATCTGTTAGAAACGTAGTCCCACATCGAAAGGCATGATTCAGACCAGTTTTTCCCAATCCTGTTCCTGGATGCACAGGAACACTTGTTTGTGATCACTTGTTTAAACTTCCGCAAGAACCAATGAGGTTCATTCTCGTGTTACGCAGCACGTTTGAGCTTCCGCAAGAGATTTTTTCTCATTTTTGGGTGAAATAACTCTTAATATAAGTAGCTTAACAAAAAATCAAGCAGTAAATTTCAGATTTTAAACCCTTTGGAGTACATTACCCTATAGACTCCCATTGCAAGTGCTTATTAAGAACTTTTTTTCTGTGGTAACTGACAGCATAATAGTCATAATATTCTTAATTAAGCTCAAAGTATGCTTTGGCATGATGTAAATTTCAACATCAGCGCAATTTTGAGGGAAATATTGGTGGGTGCACTATGTGTCAACACTCATAGATGGGCTGTGGCTTGTTTTAAAGAACCAGCCAAAGAAGGTGTAAAATGTAGGGAAAACTGCAGATGATAAAGGTGGAAACAACAACAGTCAGAAGGTACTCATGTTTGTACAACTCATTTGAAAGTGTATAAGGATATCTTTAGCTGTCTAAGCTACTTATTCTTTGTACTTCAGAGCAGCGAAATCACAGCTTTGTGCTGTCCTCTATAGGTCAGGCGGAGTATTACAATGCAGTCATAGTGTGGTCAAAAAAAGGCTAGTATGGCAGGTGGACAAATTAAACATATGTGCCTTTAGTTCTGTCAGATTATGGTGCTAGTGCCACTTTGAAATCATATCATGCCTGCTCAAATAAGCCATGTTATGTTATCTTCTCACTTTTGACATAACCAGTGCTGCAAAATTTGATGGATCAAGAGAATTCACATTTACTAATCCTCATATCAGTCATGCGAAAGTAAAACAAATGCTTTTAGTTATTTTTCTATATAAATCTATCTTTTCTACTCGGTTTGTTGTATTTGTTTTGTCCGTAAATGCTTTCATCCACTGCACTGATTACAGGCACTGAAGAACTGTAAAAGTTTTCTCCTCCAGAACTGCAGCCACGGACAGGAAGCGAGTCAGCAGTGGCTGAATTCACGCTGTGTTCTGATTGGCTGCAGGGAAGATATGAGGTCATTATTCCTCAGGCTGCGGCGACTATTTTCCAGAGCTGTTTCTGAGTTCAGTTCACACAACTTTTGTTTTAGGTTTAATTAAAGGAAAATGTGTAAGTTGTTGCATGGTTGGGTGAAAGTATGTCGTTTTACAAAATTATGTCTAGGGTGTACAGAAATATAGTGATTGCATATGAGGAAATAAAGAAATTGAAGTGCGGCTAAAGGAATAATTCACCAAAAAAATAAAATTCTGTCATAAATTTACACAACCTTACAGTTCTTCAAAACTTTGTGTCACTTAAATTTAATTAATATACTTTTATGGTACTTTTTGGGTGTAAAAAACACCCATTTTTTGTGCGTTCCACGGATCATACGTGTTTGGATCGACCTGAAGATGAGTAAACAGAGTTTTAATTTTCTATTCCTTAAATGTTTACCGAAAGACTGCCCATTATCACTGGTTCTCTCTGGATTGCAGTTAATTATTGGGATTTTCACTGGCTGAACTGTATAATTAGATGTTTTAATTGGTTGTTTGGCTATTTTTTCTTATCTGACAATAGCGATGTTCCTTATAATCATAGACCAATTCCTTCTCATCATTCCTGAGTGTAATTATAGAGAGAAACGATCGTTTCCCAAGGTACTGCATATGGAATTTATATCACTGTTGATCTGATTTTCCCTTTTCTTTATTAAGCTAGTATTAACTGCATATCCTGGGGTTATGATATCCCATCTGTGACCTCTCAGGACATTTATATCTGTGTTTCTGCAGAGCAGAATTGAGATCACATGAAAACTCAGGTCATCAATGGTGTTTGTTCTCTGGGTATTTATGGGGATATGTCAACCTTAAACCCAAAACCATGTACAACCCCAATTTATGTGTTTTTGGATTATTCTGTTTGCTTGTAAATATATAATGTCAAATCACAAAAACCTGTCATGAGAATCAAAATGCACTTTCCTCCAGCTCTTTAAAGATTACATTTGTGGGTGAGAGTTTTCATTTCCAGTGTTATAATTTATTTTTAGCATCTATATTCAGTTTAGTTTTTGCTCTTTTAAAAGTTTGTGAACTTCATTATGTCCCTATAGAAAAAAAGTAATATGTCATGGTCCCAACAACATAAAATAAAATAAAAAGTGGAAAAAAAGGTCTTTGTTTGGATTTGCTTTTGTTTTTTAGAATTATGCAACCACATATTTGTTAAACATTTGAATAAATAAATGCAAATAATATTTTTAAATAAATAGTATAATAGATAAAATAATTAGTTCACCCAAAAATTAAAATTCTGTCATTAATTACTTACCCTCATGTCGTTCCACACCCGTAAGACCTTCGTTCATCTTCAGAACACAAATTAAGATATTTTTGATGAAATCCGAGAGGTATAGGCTACGACTCATCCATAGACAGCAATATAACCACCAATTTCAAGGTCCAGAAAGGTACTAAAGACATCGTTAAAACAGTCGACGTGACTGCAGTGGTTTAACCTTAATTTTATGAAGCGACGAGAATACTTTTTGTGCGCAAAAACAAAACAAAAATAACGACTTTATTCAACAATATCTTCTGTGTCATTCTCATACGTTGTTTACGTCAGAACGCAGACTCATTGTTGGCCGGCTCCTCGGCATCACACGCATGCGTCGTGCTGCTCACATGTGCAGCTTTGGCGAATACTGAGCCGGCATTCGGACGTAAACACGGAAGCAAAGTCACTTTCAAGGAAAGTCTGTTCCGTCGGCGGTCATAATTGCAACACCTCTGGGCAGCTATTTCGGGCCTCCAAGACCAAGTCTTATCTATTTGAATGGGGGAATCCTGAAATCTCAAACACTGGTAGGCAAACTCACAATTAAATAATATATTTCAAATCAGCAACAAAATCAGACATGAACTGTCCCATAAATGTTGTTTCTTATGCTCAAATAGCATTAAATAAAAACTTATTTTACAGGCAAGACTAGCCAACGGATGTGCCGTCCTAAGCGCGAGTCTCAGGTTTCTATGGGAACTGGAGCTTATGGGAATGAGGCAATGACTTTATCAATTAGCGATTGGCTCTTTTACTTAGAAGGCGGGACTTATTCCGCCATATTGCGCGTTGCAACAAATAGAAATGAACAGTCTTTCTATATCTATAGTTTTTGACGGAAGTCTTCATATACCTGTCGGATTTCATTAAAAATATCTTGATTTGTGTTCCGAAGATGAACGAAGGTCTTACGGGTGTGGAACGACATGAGGGTGAGTAATTAATGACAGAATTTTAATTTCTGGGTGAACTAACCCTTTATATATTACAATTTTACATCGAATGTAATTCTATTATTATTACTACTACTAATATTTTTATTATTTTAGTATGTCTCAACATACAGTGGAGGTTATGCGCCACAAACTTCCGTATTCTGTAAAACAGATTGCCTCGCTTCCGGTTCAGGTCTTTTGTATGTGCTTAGTTAAATATTGTTGATTTTGACCAGCAGATGGCGCAAGGCTGTCCATCAGTGTTTCATGCGCTCTCATCTGCGCTCATTCTTTCCTACCAGCGGCCTTTTCGCTCTCTCTTCACACTTTCTTGGCTCTTTCTTTGGAATAAGACTCACTGTCAAAACGCTCCATAGGCTTGTTACTGTAGCTGACATGCCTGTGTTCAGCTATTACATTGCCACCATTTACAGATCTTTTCATTGTGTTATTTACTTGCCTTGAGAGACTTTTGTTTTGAAGTGTCTCACCATATGGATCAAAATCAAAACAGCTCAGCTCAACCAGCCAATCAGGTCGCGCTCCACATACAGTTGACACACCCACCTTAAAAAATGTTGAACCCAGAAAAGAGTAAACAGTCTCAACAGTGAACTGACACTCAGTGTAATGCAGGTGAATGATTTTTTTATGATTTCTTTTCCATTATGGAATGATTAAAGTTTGTTGCAATCACTGATGATCTATATAAATGATGTATGTAGATCAGTGGTTGCAGTGCATAATGATGTCATATTTGGGAGAGAGAATGAATATAAATTAAATATACACTGTGAAGTCAAAAGTATGCAGACACTCCCCTTGTAATTAACGGGTTTGGCTATTTACTAGCAGGTGAAAAAAATGTCATGCAATCTACCTAGACAAGCATTCTTAGCCGTGTTTTTTTCCAGGATGACAGTAATGTGCCATATATCTGCTGCCTTGCACATTTCAAATGCAGAAACTGGAAATATTTGCATGGAAATGCAGAAGGGCTTCATGGTTTGCTGAGTCTTTCAGTCTTAAAGAAAGAAAGGCAGATGTTAAGGGTCAAGAAAAAAATAGCAGGGTCACCCGTTCATTCTTTCTCTCCTGTCAGTGGTCAGATGTGTCAATGATGTTGTGTGTGTGTGTGTGTGTGTGTGCGTTTGTCTCTCTGTGTGTGTGTGTGTATGTGTGTCTGTGTGTGTGTGTGTGTGTGTGTGTGTGTGTGTGTGTGTGTGTGTCTGTGTGTTTGTCTCTGCATATGTGTGTGTGTGTGTGTGTGTATGTGTGTGCCTCAATTCTGGAGTGTATGTGTGTCTGCTGGTGTGTGTGTGTGCCTCAATGCTGGTGTGTGTGTGTGTGAGTCAATGCTGGTGTGTGTATGTGTGTGTGAGTCAATCCTGGTGTGTGTATGTGTGTGTGCACGTGTGTGTGAGTCAATTCTGGGGTGTGTACGTGTGTCTGTGTCAATGCTGGTGTGTGTGTGTGTGTGTGTGTGTGTGTGTTTCTGTTTGTCTCAATTCTGGTGTTTGTGTGTGTGTGTCAATGCTGGTGTGTGTGTGTGTGTATGTGTGTGTGTGTGTTTGTCTGCGTGCGTGTGTGCGTGCGTGCGTGTGTGTGTGAAATCTCATTGGCTGCTAGGGTGTTCAAGGTGGTTGCCAGGGCATTTCTATGCAGTTGCTAAACTGCTTTTTTAGCACGTTGCTATGCAGTTACTAGGGTGTTTGAGGTGGTTAGCACTATGCCATTGCTAAAGTGTTATGAGTGTTCTTTAGTATGTTGCTATGCAGTTTCTAGGGTGTTCAAGGTGGTTGCCAGGGCATTTCTATGCGGTTGCTAAAATACTTTTTTAGCATGTTGCTATGCAGTTACTAGGGTGTTTGAGGTGGTTACCACTATGCCATTGCTAAAGTGTTATGAGTGTTCTTTAGTATGTTGCTATGCAGTTGCTAGGGTGTTCAAGGTGGTTGCCAGGGCATTTCTATGCAGTTGCTAAATTTTGTTTTTCTAGCACCTTGCTATGCAGTTACTATGGTGTTTGAGGTTGTTAGCACTATGCCATTGCTAAAGTGTTATGAGTGTTCTTTAGTATGTTGCTATGCAGTTTCTAGGGTGTTCAAGGTGGTTGCCAGGGCATTTCATGCGGTTGCTAAAATTCTTTTTTAGCATGTTGCTATGCAGTTACTAGGGTGTTTGAGGTGGTTACCACTATGCCATTGCTAAAGTGTTATGAGTGTTCTTTAGTATGTTGCTATGCAGTTGCTAGGGTGTTCAAGGTGGTTACAGGGCATTTCTATGCAGTTGCTAAAATACTTTTTTAGCATGTTGCTATGCAGTTACTAGGGTGTTTGAGGTGGTTACCACTATGCCATTGCTAAAGTGTTATGAGTGTTCTTTAGTATGTTGCTATGCAGTTGCTAGGGTGTTCAAGGTGGTTACAGGGCATTTCTATGCGGTTGCTAAAATACTTTTTTAGCACGTTGCTATGCAGTTACTAGGGTGTTTGAGGTGGTTAGCACTATGCCATTGCTAAAGTGTTATGAGTGTTCTTTAGTATGTTGCTATGCAGTTGCTAGGGTGTTCAAGGTGGTTGCCAGGGCATTTCTATGCGGTTGCTAAAATACTTTTTTAGCATGTTGCTATGCAGTTACTAGGGTGTTTGAGGTGGTTACCACTATGCCATTGCTAAAGTGTTATGAGTGTTCTTTAGTATGTTGCTATGCAGTTGCTAGGGTGTTCAAGGTGGTTGCCAGGGCATTTCTATGCAGTTGCTAAACTGCTTTTTTAGCACGTTGCTATGCAGTTACTAGGGTGTTTGAGGTGGTTAGCACTATGCCATTGCTAAAGTGTTATGAGTGTTCTTTAGTATGTTGCTATGCAGTTTCTAGGGTGTTCAAGGTGGTTGCCAGGGCATTTCTATGCGGTTGCTAAAATACTTTTTTAGCATGTTGCTATGCAGTTACTAGGGTGTTTGAGGTGGTTACCACTATGCCATTGCTAAAGTGTTATGAGTGTTCTTTAGTATGTTGCTATGCAGTTGCTAGGGTGTTCAAGGTGGTTACAGGGCATTTCTATGCAGTTGCTAAATTTTGTTTTTCTAGCACCTTGCTATGCAGTTACTATGGTGTTTGAGGTTGTTACCAGGACATTGCTATGAGGTTGCTAAAGTGTTCACAGTGGTTTATATCACGTTGCTATAGAGTTGCTAAGGTGTTTAGGGAGGTTGCCAGAGTGTTGCTATGCAGTTGCAAGTATATTCGGAGTAGTTTTTAGCACATTGCTATGTAGCTGCTAAGGTGTGTTGAGGGTGTTTTAATGCAGTTGCTAATGTGTTGCAGTGTGGTTGCTAGATGGTTGCTTAGTGAAAATGTAATACTTAGGGGCCGTCTACACAACACCGTTTTCAACTAAAAACGGAAAACCTAAAATGCGTTTTGGCCGTTCATTTACACGACAACGTTTTGGGTTCTGAAAACACAAACTTTTGAAAACGGTGTTCAAAGTGCAAGTTTTTGAGAATGATACCGTTATCATTTCGCAAATTTGTGAAAACGGTGACGTCATGCGCATGCATATTACGTGTTCAGTCTATAGTAACATAGTGTTTCTTTAAATGACATCGCCATCTACTGGCCTGGCAGCAGAATACAGCGTTTTTAGTCTTTTGCGTGGATCCGTGTGAATGGGGATCATTTTAACAATTTTGTTGTAAACATTTCCGTTTTTAGTACGTCGTTGTCATGTAAATGTACCCTGAGTGTTCAAATCATTAACTGTACATAAAAGCAACAGTAATAGGGATACTTGCCTTAGCAAACACCACTAATTAACTAAACAAATTTGCAGTTTATATATTTCCTTGACACAAAACATATGTGGATCATATGCAAGGGCCCCTTCTCCTTCTATTCATCCCGTCTGGGTGAAATGTGCCTCACAGTTCTGTTTTTTTTTTTTTTTTTTTACATCCTGCATATGTGTTAACATTTCCAACCTCTAAATTAGCTTTTCCTGCTTCCAGACTGCTATTACAACACTTATGTTTCCATCTGAGGTCACCACAGAATCTGTGAAATCATCTTGCAATCTTGCTTTTTATTGGTCAAAATACTATTATAATGGTCAAATGTGTTTATGGTGGTCTGATACATTAATAGGTTTAAAGGGATTAGGTCATTAAAGTTCAATCTTCTCTGGAAGAAAGCAGCCAGCAGGAAATATTAAGTGTATTGCCCTAGTTAGAGTCTACATGTCTGGGTATGTGATCCGAGACTTGTCGTCATTGTCTCTGTACTGCAGGGACTTTGGTTTCCATAGTGCTGCTTTCATGGAGAGCCTGATGCGCAGGGATAACAGAGATGATATGCAGTCTGGGTAGACCGATAGTTTGAGGAATGAGCTCTGGAAAGGCACTTAAACGGTCTCAACATATAATGAAGAACATGAAGAACTTTTTTATCTTCAGAGACCTCAAAATCCCTCTACAGTGAAACAGTTCTTCATAAGAAGAGAATTGTTTGCAAAAACACTATTTTTAAGTGTTCTCTAAACATTGCATGTTAGTTTTTTTCTTTCTGTAATGTAAAGTTTATTTGCAGGTTAGATGTTTTTGTGACTCTGTCTGTCCCAGAAACTTGTAAACCACCAACAGAGAGGAAGAATTCAGAAAATACTGATGATGGTGAGTTGGCACACATCCTGTCGCAGCAGGATCAGGCTATTTACTGTATCTCGCTCTGTTTTCCCTATAATACACCCAGGACTTTATCGGCAAATAACAGGACAGAGGCTCATTGGCAGTGATGTTATTGACTCAGACTGGAGCAGGGTTTAAAGAGAGCGCCGGCCGCTCTGCTTTCTGTGTTCTAGAGCCTGAACTATTGAACTGTTCCATGATTCATCCATGACCTCACTATTTTATAACCTGAATAAATTGTGATTTGTAATACGTCATTGCTCTTGCACAGTGTTGTGCTCTATAGCGCCACTACTCTAATTTTACTGCTGTAGAAATGCCTATAAACTTGCTGCTCTATTCTGTTTTATAGAACCACTCTTCTTTACAACATCTCTATAACTGCTTTGCTTTTCTTGACTGCTCTACTCAGCTGCTCTGCTTTGTAACGTCACTGCTCTGTTATGTAACATTGCTTCTCTACAATTTCGCTGTTCTGTTACCTGACTGCACTTGAACCGCTCTACTTTTGTAACATTTCTGCTCTATAGTTGCTCTGTTCTACAACCTGAATTCCGGAAATGTTGGGATGTTTTTTAAATTTGAATAAAATGAAAACTAAAAGACTTTCAAATCACATGAGCCAATATTTTATTCACAATAGAACATAGATAACATAACAAATGTTTAAATGGAGAAATTTTACACTTTTATCCACTAAATGAGCTCATTTCAAATCTGATGCCTGCTACAGGTCTCAAAAAAGTTGGCACGGGGGCAACAAATGGCTGAAAAAGCAAGAAATTTTGAAAAGATTCAGCTGGGAGAACATCTAGCAACTAATTAAGTTAACTGATATCAGGTCTGTAACATGATTAGCTATAAAAGGGATGTCTTAGAGAGGCAGAGTCTCTCAGAAGTAAAGATGGGCAGAGCTGTGAAAGAGTGCGTAAAAAGATTGTGGAATACTTTAAAAACAATGTTCCTCAGCGTCAAATTGCAAAGGTTTTGCAAATCTCATCATCTACAGTGCATAACATCATCAAAAGATTCAAAGAAACTGGAGAAATCTCTGTGCGTAAGGGACAAGGCTGAAGACCTTTATTGGATGCCCATGGTCTTCGGGCCCTCAGACGACACTGCATCACTCATCGGCATGATTGTTACAGTGACATTACTAAATGGGCCCAGGAATACTTCCAGAAACCACTGTCGGTAAACACAATCCGCCGTGCCATCTGCAGATGCCAACTAAAGCTCTATCATGCAAAAAGGAAGCCATATGTGAACATGGTCCAGAAGCGCTGTCGTGTCCTGTGGGCCAAGGCTCATTTAAAATGGACTGTTTCAAAGTGGAAAAGTGTTTTATGGTCAGACGAGTCCAAATTTGATATTCTTGTTGGAAATCACGGAAGCCGTGTCCTTCGAGCTAAAGAGGAGGGAGACCTTCCAGCATGTTATCAGCGTTCAGTTCAAAAGCCAGCATCTCTGATGGTATGGGGGTACATAAGTGCATACGGTTTAAACATTTGTTATGTTATCTATGTTCTATTGTAAATAAAATATTGGCTCATGTGATTTGAAAGTCTTTTAGTTTTCATTTTATTCAAATTTAAAGAACATCCCAACATTTCTGGAATTCGGGTTGTATAATTTTACTTCTCTATAATCGCTCTGCTTTTCTTTACTGCTCTACTTGGCTGCTCTGATTTGTAACATCACAGCTCTACAATTGCTCTGTTCTGTGAGCTGCACTATAGGACCTCTCTACTTTTGCAACATCACTGCTCAATATGTAAGCCCTCCTGTTCAAACCGCCCACTCTAATCGGGACTCAAACCCAGGTCCGCCGGCATGGGAGTCGGACGCTCTAACAAGGAGGCTAAAGACCGCAGTCTCTAGCGTCAGTCACTAGAGCGCCTCTTGAGTTCAAGGGAGGTGAGGTTTACACACACAGCTCTTACTAGCCTATGTCTGTTACACTCATCCCCCTAAACCTCACTCCCATCCGGGTCACGGCACAAATGCAACCCCTCCTGTTCGAACCGCCCACTCTAAGCGGGACTCGAACCCGGGTCCGCCAACATGGGAGTCGGGCGCTCTAACAAGGAGCCCAAAGACCGCAGTCTCTATCGTCAGTCGCTAGAGCGCCTCTTGAGTTCAGGGGAGTGAGGTTTACACGCACCGCTCTTATGCTGCATTCACACGGGGCGTCGGCGTTAACGCTTCTCATTTACTTTGAATGGGTGACGTCATGCGTTGTCAAGCTGAATTGTGGGTTCCATCGCGTCGCTTCACTCACGTTGCTCGCGGCAGAAGTTGAAGATTTCTCAACTTTTCAAGCGCCAACGCAGGAGTCAGCTAATCAGATTGCCTTATGCAAACACCCTAGAGCAGTCGCTAGCCAATTGTGTTCATGCAACACCGGAAAGTAATGTGATTGGCTGTTATTACTATAGCGTCAACACAAGCCTTGACGTTGACGCCCCGTGTGAATGCAGCATTACTAGCCTACGTCTGTTACACTCCCCCCCCTAAACCTCACTCCCATCCGGGTCACGGCACCAACGTAACCCCTCCTGTTCGAACCGGCCGCTCTAATCAGGACTCGAACCCGTGTCCGCTGGCATGGGAGTCGGGCCCTCTAACAAGGAGGCTAAAGACCACAGTCTCTAGCGTCAGTCGCTAGAGCGCTTCTTGAGTTGAGGGGAGTGAGGTTTACAGCTCTTACTAGCTGTGCGTGTGTGATCGAATGTTGCGATCCTGTCGGACTTATGATAGCTACCTGAATCGTAACAAAGCACTGTTGGCCAGAGGAGAACTGGCCCCCCGACTAAGCCTGGTTTCTCCCAAGGTTTTTTTCTCCATTTAAACACCTATTTGCCACTTGTCTGCCACCTGATGTCACCTGATGGAGTTTGGGTTCCTTGCCGCTGTCGCCTTTGGCTTGCTTAGTTGGGGACACTTGACATTTGTCTTGACATTTGATATTCAACAGTGCTTTGATCTGCCTGCATTGACACTATTCTTTAAGAGCTGCTGTGCAGCCAAATAATGTACCAGTTATCAATGTAAAGCTGCTTTGACACAATCTACATTGTAAAAAGCGCTATATAAATAAAGGTGACTTGACTTGACTTGACTAGCCTACGTCTGTTACATATAGTTGCTCTGTTCTATCTTATTTCTCTATAACCACTCTGCTTTTCTTTACTGCTCTACTCAGCTACTCTGTTTTGTAACGTCACTGCTCTATTATGTAACATCACCGCTCTACAATTCTCTGTTCTGTGACCTTACTGCACTAGAACCGCGCTATTTTTGTAACATTATTGCTCTATAATCGTTCTGTTATACTCTTACTTCTCTAAAACCAGTCTGCTTTCTTTACTGCTCTACTTATCCACTTTGCTTTGTGACATCACTGTACTGCTTTGTGACATCACTGTTCTAGAATTGCTGTTCTATAGCCTTCCTGCAGTAGAACTCCTCATGAATCCCTCTGCTCTAGAACCTCTGTGAGATGGCCTCACTTTTCTACATGTATCAGCATTTTACTGCCGTATGATCTCACTGCTCGTTATAATCCCACTGCTCAATAATTTCACTGCTTTAGAATCTTATTGTACCATGACCTCACTGCTGAGGCATTAATGTGGATGTGAATAGTGTGAGATGTGTGTGCGCACCAGTGTCTCTCTTAGTCCCTATGGCAGGTCTTTCGAGAGGCATGTTTGATTTTGAATGTTGTAGGAGACATCCTGGTTGAGAACCATTAAAAGCTCTTGATGTCCACCAGTATTGTCCTGAATTTGACTGAATTTAAATAACAGATGCTTGTGCCCTGAAATGAGACATGGAAATCAGAGAAATGGGACATTTTGGGGCTGTTGTTTAAGGAGATCTGAAAGCACGAGAGGAATGTAGGCTCAGTGTTCTGAGGAAGTGACTGTTGTCTTCTGGGAACGCTGCTTGGCTTGAAGACAAGGGGCGGAGTCAGGGGAAGCTTCGCACAATTAGGGGTTGTGGTCCAAGCATTTCCTCATACTCATCTTCTCTCTCTCTCTCTCTGATCTGGCCTTCCTCCAGTATCTACATCTGCAGAGTCTGGTAACCCGTCCACTCCCTCTTTATAAAACAGCCATGAATTATACAATATATGGGTTATGTTTGTCAGAACATCTTCATCTTGTTGTAATCTCAAGGTTTCTACAGAATGACTAAGTGAGCATGTTGATAAAGCACACACACACAAAAGTAAAATAAAGCAAATTATGTTGGCACAGCACACTGTTGCATATCTTAAGTTTATTTAAAGTCTCCCTGTGGTGAAAATCAAGTTTTTAATGTTGTTTATATGTCTATGTGGTGTTTTTAATATGCTGTAAGTCAGCACCATTGCAAAGTATTTTCTATTTAAAACTGCAGTGAAAAAAGAAAACGTGGTTTGAAATCGCTGGTGTCTGTGACGTCACAAACTACCTTGTAACCAATCACGTAATGTCTATGCTGTCGCTTTTGATCGAATTAAAGCAACCTTGCTGAATAAAAGTATTATTTATTTAATAATAATAAAAAAAAACATACTGACCCCAAACTACCGCTTGGTGTATGTCATATTAGTATTTTACAGAAGAAACTCTTCAGAACATGACCAAGGACAGATTAAGGACATCATGTTAAGATAACATTACCATCTGGCCTTCATGTCATTGCCAGACACACGTACATCCAGATCTGTTCTTCATACAGTGTTGGATCATCATTACATGACAATGACAGCTGCTCAGTGTTCCTGCAGCATGATTTCTCATTCAAACGTGAGTGGATTTTCCTCTATAATTCCACCTTAAGGAACCAAAAGACCTTTGACCTATATTTAGTGAAATTCTTTTCACTAAAAAAGAGAGAGAGAGAGAGCGCTCTGGATGAAACATCAAGAGACTTTGAAGCCATTATTTATGGATCTGCCCACTTAAGGGGTCACAGCCGAGCTGGAGACCCACTGCAGACACTCGACTGAAGTGCTTTATGAGTGTGAACTTTTATTCAGAAAATACATCTCATAAATGCTCTTAAATAACTTAAGCTCATTATCATTGTATTATTGCTATAATTCAATCAAAAAGAATTGGGATCTCTGGAATCTGGAGTGCTATTATCTCATTCTTATCATATTTTCTAGGCATTTCCCAAGCTTTTTCCTCGCTTTATCAGCTGCTCATCTGCACACAAGATGGCTGGCAGTTTCAGATCTGTCTAAAATTCCTCACAAGGCTGTGACCGCCAGAGGAATCTTGTTCAGTCTCTTTTTTTTTTAAATGTGTCCAGAGATGTGTGTATTTTACTTTATCATTTAAGAGAATAATGATGAACAGATTTACATAATCCTTTATGTGTAAACCATATCTAACAAGTCAAACATTTCAGAAGTAAAAATAATTATCAAAACATTGATGGGTATGTATTTGATTTTTTTGTTATTAAGCAAGAAAAATAATCTGAAAACTGCATTTTATAGTGAAGCTAAATGTCACATGAAACACTTTGGATGACGGATGGATGGATAGACGGACGATTGGATGGATGGGCGGATGGACGGATGGACGGACGGACAGACAGACAGACCGACTGACGGTTGGTTGGATGGATAGATGGTTGGATGGGTGGATGGATGGATGGGTGGATAGACAGATGGTTGGTTGGTTGGTTGGTTGGTTGGTTGGTTGGATGGATGGATGGATGGATGGATAGACATACGGTTGGTTGGATGGATGGATGGATGGATGGATGGATAGACAGACGGTTGGATGGGTGTATGGATAGACGGATGGATGGATGGATGGATGGATGGATGGATGGATGGATAGACAGACGGATGGATGGATGGACGGTTGGATATGTGTATGGATAGATGGATGGATGGATGGATGGATAGATGGATAGACGGTTGGATGGATGGATAGACAGATTGTTGGATGGATGGATAGACAGATGGTTGGATGGATGGATGGATGGATAGACTGACGGTTGGATGGATGGATGGATGGAAAGACAGATAGATAGATAGAAAGACAGACACACAGGATAGATAGATAGATAGACAGATTTTTTACTCTTTTTTTTAAGTTGTGAAAACACTGTTGTTGAGTTTTTCTTTTGCAATTTGAGCAAATTGGAACATAAAAAATATATTTAATGTATTCTCTCATTCACCGCTATAGATAGTTTTGTACTGTCTGAGGTTTTACTCATTTTAATAAGTAGTATGCATTTTACATGACAATAAGTAAATGTAAGTAGATATTTTATGTGTCCACATGTCCCCTAATGAGTTAACTGAAAACAAAAAACTGTTATTTTTGTCAGTTGATGTTGCTGGCGCTGCTACTTCTACCATTTAACTCAAATCTCAAAGCCATTTTATTTGTGGTTTTCAACAGAATGCAATTACTCATAAATCTTTGCTTTCCAGAAAAAAAGAAGAAAAAAAAAAAAAAACGTTCCCTGCAAGTTTAAACCAAACAAGACACTGAATCCATTTTGAGATCTCTTTATTCAGATCCCCTGTTGAACACCAGAACTGTGTAAAAGTGTAAAATCTACACATTATATAAATTCTACTGTCCTCCTTACAGTGAGTAAACACAGAGCAATGTGCTGGACGCAGCTTCACACGTCCTAACAGAGTCCAAAATCATCCGTGTGAGGTCTGCCGTTCCCCCAAGAAACGTTTTGTGTCCATTTCTGCAGTTGTTGTTCTTATTTGCTTGATTTGTCTCTATGAATGTGTGTAATCCATCTTCTGATGTGACTTTGCTGTTGACTGTAGTATGAAACGCAAGAAGACCATTAAGAAAAGGGAATATTTGGATTAGCCCAGTCATGGAAAACCGTCTTTGCTTTGGTATGACTAACGCGTGAGGAACTCTGCTGTGCGTCTGAGCTCAGCTGTATCCCGGAATGTGTGTGAAGTCGCAAAGCGGACACACGCAACCCTGACACACGGTCTGTTTGCGTTCCAAGGTTTTCAGAGAAATAAGAGCAGAGGTTTTTGTTTATGTGCATTTTTTCCCCCTGCTTTACCAGAAAAGAAATCCCCTTCGGGATCTTTCAGTGTTGCTTTAACTGATTGGAAAGTGATGGCCATATCCTTCTGTGGGCACATAAACATCTGGACACCAAAACAACTTCTGCAAACCACGGGAGCGGTCAATTCTTAAAAATATTCTTCACGGTGATCACATTAAAGTCAACATAAAATGCTGTTCGTAGCCCATTTTACTTCCATAATACAACATATTTTGATATTAAAGCTGCTGTCCGTAACTTTTTTTGTGTTCAAAATTTACAAAAAAAATATATCAGCGAGTACATCATGAATCCATATTCCAAACCGTGTTTTTGTCTTGTCCTGAATCGCTACGGTACACCTATAATAAGTGTTTATTTTCGGACTATTTTAGACTGGTTCGGGTCGTACCACAGTGCCTGCGTGACTCGTCATAGACATAAACAGAGAAGTAGCTCCGGCTACAATGTTCTTCCGCAAGACGCTTTTAGTTCTGTTTATTAACCGCTAGAGCGACAAAACGTTAAATTTGATTTCATCCATTGAAAAAACAGCATTCATGTGTATTAAGAAAGTAAACGGTCAATTTTGATTTCATGTTGGCCATTATTTATTACTACATTGCTTGTGCCCAAACCTGCTCCGATTTTAACATGTTTATAGTAAAACATTGGTAAAACCAAAGGTTTACATTTTGGTCCTCAGTTACTAAGTGTGCAAACAGTAAACATCCAAGTTTACAAGCTGAAACTTGAGACAAGTTTTACAGTTAAACCAAAAGCATTGTAAAAAATCACAACTCTTAACCACAGATTGCAGCCTTGAGATTACATAAACCTCTGTACCCCTTAAAACTAGCAACTAAAAATAAAGATTAGCCTACTTTTGAGGAAATTAAAACAAAACCCATTAACATAAGCTCAAAGTCCTCTCAAGTTTTTTCCTGAGGGCACACAAAAAGGAGAAGAGGAGGATATGAGCTCCATTTTGCCTTTGAAACACCCTGAACAAACATTTAGGCTAAATGCTAATGCTAATACTGAAGTGTTTCCATCTGATACACAGAATCTCTGGGTGGGGATTCTTGCCCAGGAATTCACAAAAACATGTTTTGTCTTAATAACACCAGAAGAAATTAGGACCGTACAGCGGTCAAGCCTGCTGTGATTCATCTGAATTGCTGATTAATATCATATGACTCTCGCTGTATCAGATCAGAAAACCTACTTTCGCGTAAACTCAAGAATCTTCTGCCGCCTGAAGGGGAGCTGGATTAACGTGTTATCTGATTAAACTTCCTGGAAGTGAGCAGAAGCCACATGAACCTGCTATGTGGGTTTATTTCTTGCTCATCTAGTCCAAACAAATTTAGCAGTTGAACGTTTGAAGCGTCAAGTCATTTTTCTATTGTCACTAAAAGCGAAATGTTGCAACAAATCCCAGCCAATCAGAACATATTTTGTCTTTAATAGAGTGCAACAGTGCCCGCCCACTTTTTCAGTGATGTTTTTCCCATTCATTTTTCCTATAGGGATTTTTAAAAAGTCTTTAAGCATTATAAGCCATGACAAGGTGAATCACAACATTAAAACTTTGATTTGAAGCAGGACTGAGTACATAACAGCTTTAGTGAGGGAAAGAACTACAATCCCATGAAGCATTGCGAACAGCATAATCAATTTCTAACACTCATTTTTAAAATGTTGATTATATAATATGTATATATATTCACGGGAGTGGGCGGAGCTAAATAGCTAATTTGGCACATTTTGCTTGTAGAGACTCTGATTGGTGGAATTTTCTGTACAGCATCATGGGTAACGTAGTTTTTTACAACGAATTCCGCTGTTAAACACGATTATTTTAAAATAATGCGGGCTGACGGCTTCAACAGAAGCAAACACCATCTCGTAGCTCACAGTATGTCTGTCTTTAAATATTTATAAGTTATTTCCCTATGGAGAAAATGAATGAAGTTTTTACTTCCGAAACCCGATTGTTGCACTTAGTGAACTGGAACAGGTTTTTGGACCAATGAGATTTCAGTGTGGGCGGAGCAACTCAGCACAACACATAAACAGAAAATTTAACGTTCAGCATTTGACACTTTTTTTTGCATTGCGCCTGGATAAGACACGGTGTCACAATTTGATGTTTCAAGAGATAGTTGTGTTTTAGCAAGCTAATGCATAAACAACTTTTTTTGGAGTCTGATTAGCGTCTGCACCTGCTAACACACAGGTAACGTCATTCGCACAACTGACAAATATGAAAAAAGTTGATCTAGCAGGCAATCTAAAAGACTGATCTAACAGGCATTTAAATAAAATTCAAAACATGAAGATACAATATACATGTATGGTTTATCAAAGGCAACTGTATTGTTGGTTTCTGGAGTTCAAAGTGACATTTTTAAGTGCAGAAGGGAGAATGTCCTGTTTCTCTTGCAAATAATCCTGTCTGGAATTCAAAAATTCCAACTTTGGGAGTAAAAAAAGTGTTCGTAAATCCGTCCACAGGAGAGTTGTATCTCCATTACGGTCCAGAGGCCAAAGGTCGGGCTCTAGAGGCTCTCGTACATGCGAAGGGTTCTCTCTAATTGCTGACCTACGCGCTGGTAGAAGGCGATCTGTTGGCGGAGGTACGCCTGCATCATCTCTTTGAAATCCACCTCCCTGCGCTGGTGGAAGTGGTTCATCTCAGCCTGCAGGGCGAATCCCACAGTCCTGCAGCGTTTACGAATGCCGTCCGCTTCTTCTTGGTCCATCTTTCCCTCATCACTCATACGCTGAGACTCCTTTACCTTTGCAAAAGCACCTGAAAGGAAGCAGAAGAGAGAGATTTTATAAATATATGTATTAACTACTAGTCAACCACTAGCAATGGCGATGAAGAAAACTTTTAACTGTGTATGTTTTTAGCACACCGCTAGGCGTCTACCAACCAAAATCAGACTGATTTATCAAATATTTTTTACAAAATTTTGCACATATGGGAAACTACTATAGGGGTAGACGATATACTGGTAGGCACGATTAAGAATATACAACCAAACAAAATAACATGTAATTTGCTAAAGGTTCTGACAAAATATAAATTGCTGACTCTAATTGCTGGAAAATGCTTGAATGAATTATTTAAAAAAAGGTTTTGAATGAATTCAATGACTCATTAATCAGTGTTTTTGAATGAATCTTTTGAATGAACGATTCAATGACAAATACATTTTTTAACAGTCAGTTGTCGCCACCTAGTGGAATTAGATGTAATTGATACAACCGTTATTTGACGTGCCAAGTTCGTTTCAAAAGGTAGTTTAGTCTATTTTGATCGCTATCGTAGACATCGGTGTTTAAATACAAACTTAAAACCTATATCTCAATACTTCTGTGATAATGTGAATATTTGTAACACAGAAATAACTAATGTGTGATTCAAAACGGCTCTCTCTGGCTCTGGCAGCACGAACACAGATTTGAACGTTCCGGTTTGATTTTGTCAAAGGTTTAATAGACGCGGGAGAATCGCTGTCATTAATAAAGTAGGATCGTGTGGGTGCTTGAATCGAGATCGCGATCTTTTTACGATTAATCGTGCAGCTCTAATATATATATGTATATATGTGTATGTGTGTGTGTGGGATAATTATACTTACTAAATGTTATTCAATAATATATAGAAGAAGTAAATTGTATATATATTACAGATAATATATATATATATATATATATATAATTTTAAAACTTCACTAAGTGAATTTTTAAAGTTATATATATATATATATAACTTTAAAAATTCACTTAAAACATTGTCGGAAATATTGGTTAACCTAGGACATTTTTGGAAATATTGTGACAATTTCTGGTGTTGTGGAACGCGTGTACAAAATTTCTGATGATTTTGATGTTCGGGGGTCAATTTGACCCTTAATTTCATAGTTAACCACAGCTGCACAGACTCAAAATTTAAAAAAAATATATGTAATTTTTAATGTCATTTTCTCAACTACCCTCTGACGGTATTTAAATTTACATTTTTGCATTTGGCTGACACTTTTATCCAAAAAAATACACTATGTTGAAGGTGTACATTTCTGAACGCATGATTTTGGCGTTGCTAGCGCTATGCTCTGCTGTTTGAGCTTCAGGAAAGCACACAAAAATGAAACAAAAACATAAAATAAAATAAAAAAAATTGTTACAATACTGTTTATATTATTCATATTTTTTTAAACAAATGGTTAAAAATGTGTGAGAAGTAATTATATTAAAGTTTTACTGTTTTACCTGATTTGTTTTTGTTTGTGATTTTTTGTGTGTGTGTGAATTGTATTGAATCCAATTAGGGTCAATTTGACCCGCAACGAAATAATTGTACCCAGAATTTGAACATTACATCACACTTGTGTTTGTAACACTTGCTCTGCATAGCAAAAATCAAACGAGACTCCAGTATTAGCAAAAAATAAGAAATTCTTTTTAAATATTCACAGCTCAATGATCTTTCTCAGTTGTCAGAAAAAAGTGCCTTTTGTCTCATATTTGTTTCACGTTTCCAGTGCAACCGGTTCTAATCATTCATGTCCTGTTGTGACAGAGCAAACCACTCAAACGCTCCTGAGAGTCTGAGATCTGAACGGAGCCACTGAGTCACAGGACTCAGAGAAATACGACTGAATCTGGAGACCTGAACAGACAGATCCACTAAATCATCACATGCTGTGTCCATCTGCAGCACAGAAGACAGAGATCGTCAGAGACAGCATGACGGATTAGATATCGAGCGTGTACAGCTGATCAGAGGTCAGTGTTTGACAGTGCTGTACACACCTGTAATCTGACACAGTAAGTCTGGCCCGGTGTTCTTTGTGTTTGGGATTTGATACACAGCAATTTATTACTTCATTTCCTTTCAGTTCACAGACTGGCGGATTACAAACCCACTGCGAAAACACCACAAAGAACAGACGAGTACAGTCAAATGTCTGTATGCAAAGACCTTGTGTTTGCATTCCCTCACCAAACATCTAAAATAAGACAATATTATGCCCCGTGAACAAGGTTGCAGTTCGCATATTTATTTTTGGAAATAATTTTTAACCACACTGAGTACATTTCTACACTTTTTGTAGCATTTTGTCCTGAGGTAAAAAAGTTTTATTTAAAAAAATCATGCTTTGGTAAATCATAATTATGAGATAAAAAGCTATAAAAATCAAAATTATGACACACTAACCCATAATCAAAAATGGTCATAGTCATAAATATGAGATGAAGTCAAAATTATGATAAAATCTCAATTTTTATTTATCTCATGATGATTTGAGAATTCGAAATAATGACATACAAAGTCTTATGACATAAAAAATGAGATTTTATTTTATTTTTGTCATAATTTTGACTTTTCATCTCAATTTTGATTTATCTCAATTGACTTAGTGTCATTTTGACCACATAATTATGACTTAGTATGTCATAATTTCATCTTTATCTCAAAATATCCTTTTGACTTGTCTATATGACATGAATAAATTATGACATAAAAGGTTGAAATTATGAATTTTGACTTTTTATCTCACAATTTTCACTTTTCATCCTCATAATTATAGATGTCATAAAATGTCATAATTATAATTTACCAAATTTTGTCTTATGTGGCAAAAATTGGCTTCCATACTGAGGTTTTTTCGCATAACTATGAAGGGGTTATGAAGATAAAGCTGCTCATTTTGTCATACTCGGCTGGTCATGTGATCTCAACATGGCCACCCACATAGGATATAAACAGCTTTTATTAAACTATTGATATGAATGAGTCTTCATCTCTTATGAAATTACACAATTTGAAACATAACAACTGTGTATGCAAATGATATGTAAATAACCTCTGTAATGACTGGCTAATCTCCGCATACCAGCATACTGAATAGACGTTGTGCTTTTTGTCACATTTAACATATTACTACTCAAAGACAACCTATTTTCCTGGATGTTTTCCTTTATCCCAGAGGACAATGAAACAGTAGGGTGAATTTTTCACGATCACGACGGGGGGACAAGAAGAAGCGTCCAGCGGTACCAGGCGCAGCCCAGCACTGACCTCTAGCACACTTTCTCTCTGTTCACTTGAACACACACAAGTCTGAGGACTGAATTCAACAAAGTCACGCTCAATATGACAGATTTATTATAATATCTCATGTTTTTCAATCAAAACGCAAGATGTTTATTTAAAAAGAGGACAGGAAATGTTCAGTACATGTTGCAAGTCTGAATGTAGAAATGTAATTTATTCCTGTGGTCAAAGCTAAATTATTAGCATCATTACTCCAGTCTTCAGTGTCACATGATCCTTCAGAAATCATTCTAATATGCTGCTCAAGAAACATTTCTTATTATCAAAGCTGTGCGAAAGAAGACACATTTCTATCATTTCAAACATTTGGTTTTGCTCACTTTGTTCTGTGATGTTCAGCAAGCAAAACTTTAAAAGTGGGTTTAATTTTTTTATCCTCTCTAATGGACCGCAGACGTGCTAAACATTACTGTAGGCCATGAATGACAGGAATAAAGTGAATTACTCTTGTTCTGTATTTTCGAACATGCAAAACTTCATTGTACGTGTGCCAACAGAGCCATTAAAAGAGGAAGTTGAGCTTACGTAAAATGTCTGAACATAATTTTTGTGGTCAGTGACTGTCTATTTATTTGTTTTTGCTATATAAACACTAGTATATATGGCTTCTGTTTACTCTGAGGGAAAGTAAGAAGGCTCTCTGATGGAAAACAAACTCTCTTTGACAACTAAATGATTTTCTGGTGGTATTTTAGCCAGTGTGTCTAATAAAAAACCATACAACTTATTGTTCCATGTAGTATTAAGCAGTAAAATAGTTTCTTAAGCATTATATAATCACATTTCAAGTTATTTAAATGAAGCAAAATGTTAAAGTAAACATTTCTGTAGTGCTTCCAGTAAGCAGGCTAACCAATTAGCTTGCAAAGCTAACATTTCCTACGCAAGTTACTTCAAGTAAACATAACAAATCGTTAAAGCTCTTCATACTCTTGATATTCAACATACTTGTTCTTTTTCTTAAATTAGAAAGACCTCAATCTGATACCACAAACAAACTAAATAATATACCACAGGCTAGCATGATGCTAATTGCAGTCAGAAGTGTGCTTTCTCTCAGTCTTTGAGGTGAAATGAATGCTTAACAGCACAAAGAATAACTGACCTGAAGCCTCAGAGCTGCATTTAATGTGTCTAACAGCACCGCCGTGGAAACGCAGAGGAATTTCAGACTGGAAAAACAGTCACAGCTCAATTTATCCCAGAGCAAATTCTCAGACACCAGAAGGGGAGAAACAAACCATAACGGTGGGCCAGAAAGATTGCACAAATATGCTTTTCAAGCAAAACAGTTATACAAAAAGAAGTATATTAGGTTAATATATAAATGTATGCTTTTCTAAATTAAGATTTGGACACTTTCTAACATGGCATGTTGTTACTCTGCTAGGATGCCTGAGTGAACTTAATACATCCAGTACACTTGATCACTTTATTAGTTTTTACTGATCAAAAACTGATCTGATCATGAAAGAAATAAATATAAACGGGTCAATGACGTGACGGGTCATTTTTTTGTCCAAAGGCCTTAATAATAATAAAAAACAAAGATATGACATCCAAAGTATGTAAGGTAGTACAACTAGATCTCTTTTATTGAATCCAAAAGGTTTTAATTATATTTTGCTACATATAAAGGTATTTTAAAGATTTTGAAGTGTCAAAAGGTCATTCGGTTTAACCGTCCAAAGGCCAATACAGCCATTTAATTTGTGATTTAAAAATCTTAATATGTAATAAATGTATATATTTTTTTATTCTGGCATGATTTTATAACATCATATATCAACATAGTGCAAAATGGTATTAAAATTATGTGTAGAAGTCGTTGCTTTGTTATGAGAAAGAATGTCCAGAGAAATTAATTTCATTGATGTCATTCGGAATATCCAACTTAAAGGGACCATTTTGGATCAAGTCATTCGGGTTAGTATCATGTGACAGGATGTGACATCATTCAGACACCTGCAAAGGACCACATGGTCATCAAGCAAAGTAACTAACTCTCTCTTAACTATCTGAAAAATTAATGTTTTCACTTGCTCATACGCATGTCCTGAAACATCAGGTCATTCGGTACAACCGCTATAAAACATGGAAAATGTAATATTTTAAAAACTTGTACTAATTATAAAATGTTTAATTGTCCTTTTGCTAACTAGCTAGCTAGATATCAGCCTGTTAACATTGTTTGAAAATATCATCATTCGGTATAACCAAAAGTGTCATTCGGTAAAACCGAAATTTTGGTTAAACCGAATGACTTTTTTGGTGACAAATTTTGTCCATCTTGTAAGAAATGACAAAAGCAGTGTTAATTGATTATAAAAACCACATAATCTTATTGTGAACACTTAATAAAACTTCAAAATTAATTATATTTCCATTACTTTTAAAAACCTTGTTCATCAATGACCCAAACACACTTGAAGATGAACATTAAATGCCAAAAAAAAGCATTCAACAGGTAATTTAGCCTTAGCATCATCAAGGCCTTAAAATCACCCTTGAAGCACTTAAAAGTTGGTCAGAAAAGTGAAATCGGTTCTCAAAAAGTCTCTAAAATAGTTTGTTTGCGAATGCCACTTTGATATTTGATATCTAATGCAATAGCATTAATTACTTCCTTAAGTGTAGCTAAAGTATAACATTGTGAGTAAAATCTGTTCTCAGCTGCTCTATGATTACAGGACAGGTGTGGAGCAACCATCTGCCATCCTGTATGCCTCTCCTGTTCATCCACACATGCTTACACTTCCTGATTATTTAAGACACATGCATGTACAAAACGGGCTCAGTTCCTGCCAATAAGCAGCTCAGAGATGGAGAGGAATTCAAGGTCTTGCCCTGACATGTTATTCCTCTTTATTTCAAACCTAAAAGCAACAAAAATGCACAACTCTGATGAGTGTGGGTGTGTGAGTGTGTATTACTGGCAGTAAAATCAGACCAACACCCATACAAGCCAAAGAGTTCATGACTACTGTACACACAGAGCCCAAGGCCTGGAACGCCTTTTGTTTTTACTCGTATTTTTCATTCTCTCCCTATTTGCTAAGGTGGGAGATGTTATGGATTAAAATCCAAATTCATTTCCCACTGCTTTTGGAAGACCTAAATATTTCTGTAGCCTTTAATTCGGGGAGTTGGTCAGGTTCAAGCTGACTTTTGGACGTCAGGTCAAGTGTCCTGTCGTCCCACAGCGGATCTGATTATAGCTCTTTGGCTGGGACGCACAAACGCTGTATGGAGCACGCTCAGAGAGGGCTGTTATTGTTTCCCTGGGTCATGTGTTGTTTTTCCTCAGTTCATTAGTTCTCTTTGATCTCTCCCTGTGCTGTCGTGCGGCTCACAAGAGAAACAGATGCTCAATTTTTTGTCGCGGAGTCAAAACGTTATAGACCTTTTACAGTCCCCTAACTGCAGGACGGGCCCCTTTAGGGTCTCCATAGATGCTTTTTACCTACAGCAGGTAGATCAGAGGACAAAACTAACACAATTTTATCAGTTAAAAATATTAAACTAAAATATAGACTATTTACTTCCTTTAATGAATGTTATTGCACCTTATTTTAAGTATTCTCGCCACTAAAATTACATTTTCTGCTGACATAATCAATATGAATAATATAAATAAGCCTTGATATTACTGTTATATATAGATTACTATGAACAAATATTATCATAGCCTAACATGTTTCTATCCAATCAAACCATGACATATCAAATCAAGTCTCACCCCACATTATTTCCTGCTAAATATTCTGTTTACACATTGAAATGTCACTTTGTAGACATTAAATACATTACGAATGCCATTTTAACTATTTTTACATCATAAAATGTGGTAACCTGCAATTGTTACCTTAAATAGCTATTTCTACCTGATTTCACCCATAACAAATAGTTTTGTTGGTATAAATTAATGTATTTAGGTTAATTCAGCAATATTAGTAATATGTTTGGCTTTAAAGACCCCCTGTGGTGAAAATCAAGTTTTTAATGTTGTTTATTTGTCTATGTGGTGTTTTTAATATGCTTTAAGACAAACCATGTGCAAAGTCAACACCATTGCTGAGTATTTTCTCTTTAAAACTGCAGTGAAAAAAAGTCTCAAACCTGCGGTTTGAAATCGCTGGTGTCTGTGACGTCATAAACGACCTTGTAACCAATCATGTCAACGTGCCGCCGGGCTTTAGCATATCATTAACAGCAAAGTAGCAGGGGAGTCTTGGGAGAAGCCAGGTTATCCCGGTATATATGAAAAATCGGGTAGATTTAGCAATATGGCGGGTGTATGATGTATATTGCGATGTTATGATGAACTATATGCCTTTCTCCACTGACGTTCTGAGTTGTTCAAAGCGTTTGTAAGGATACTGATTGTTAGAAGGCAACTGACGGACTCTGACATGGCGAACGGGAACATGGTTTGTGTAACATTAGCAACACATTATTAGCTGTTTGATAACATAGTCAAGCTAAAGGCTAAACCGACGTTGTAAAGAGCGATACCAATGTGCAGCGTTTACCTCAGTAAGTTGACCGAGTGGATCTCTGAGCTCGTGCGAGAGCGAGTGTAGGCGGGGCTAATTTGCATATTCATAGATCTGCGTATATTAAATGAGGCAAGGGTGTAGAGTTACATTCAAGCTATTTTAAGGCATTAAGAACTTTTTTCACAGGAAAAAACGTTTAAATATGTCATTTTGACTACAGATGGACTTTAATAAAACCAGTTAATTTAGATGATATCATTTATCTTCCCAGATAGCAACAGTTATTGATTTAATATACCAAAAAGATTTGACAAAACATCTTCAAAGTCCAGCCAATTAAATATAAAACAACTACATATATATATATAAACTAACTAAAATATTCATAAAAACTATAATATGTCAATGATACCAAAATGACACTGATTCAAGGAATCAATGAGCAATTCAAAATTGAACTCAAGTCAAACAGTCAACGACTGTTGCTATCAGAGACACTGGCTCTAACTCTTACATCTCTACAACTCTAACATCAGCAGCGCAATATACTAAACTCTAATCGACTTCTATTGTAGGAGGTGTGCTCTGTGTCCATTAGTTGCTATTAGCAACTTGATTATTTAAAAACACCATTATCCATTGAACGCTAAGATCCATTGTGTCTGAACATGAACAGTAATCATGTTACGACCGTTATAGGGTGTGGACGTGAAACTGGAGCAATCACACTGGCCTCCTTTCAACACACTCACACATCAGTTGTTTGCTTAGGGTGGTTATTTGATTAGTACTAATTCTGGAGAATAATGCCACTTTAACTAACTTAAAAGGCACAATAATGATTTAAGGACTCTTAAGTCACTTTTACTTTATGGGAATGAATGTATATATTCCATTGATTCCAAATCATTAACCGTAAATCTGGGGTCTGGCATGTGCCTCGGTCATGTGACTAATCACGCCTTCAGCAAACTCAGTAACAAGGAAGGATGATGCACATTTCTGTTCTCTTTCGCAATCTTCTGATCTCACCACAATGCAGCACTAACCTGTTTAACAACATTAAATCCTCACGTTGATTACAGTTTGAATGACTCACGTGAAATGTCCCAACTACCTGACAGATATCACTGACTCAGGAATCAGACCCTCTCTATCACTCTTTTTAGACAATCAGAAACACTTTCTGTATGTAAATCAAAGTGCATGTTTTACTGACATCATTAAAATCATTAAAAGTCATCAGTAAAAGCACAAATATACACTAACAGGCAAAAGTTTGGACACAGCTACTAATTTTTTATTGATTTATGACCACTATACACTGCCCGGCCCCCAAAAAAGTCGCTGTTTGGATTTAAATGCTCAAGAGTCTATGACTGGATCATTATTGCTGTGATTATTGATTCTAGCATGTTATATGTTTGGGAACATTTCTTCTAACCCTTATTGATGGAGTTTGTAGCTTTTCATTTCTTAAACAACCATGTAGGAAGACACATCATGGCCATATTACAGGATGACTATGTCAAGATTCATCAGACTCAAATTGTGAAAGAATGGTTGGGAAGGAGCATGAAGAATCATTTTCACACATGAATTGGCACCTCTGAGTCCAGACCTTAAATTCATTGAAAGTCTTTGGGTTGTGCTGGAGCTGGAGGAGACTTTGCATTGTCAATACAAGATCTTGACCAAAAATTGATGCACCTCTTGATGGAAATAACATCACAACATTTATTTCCATCATTTTCTTATAACAACGTCTGACATGTTTGTTTTACGTGGCCTGAGAAAGTGACGTAAACCTCAGGAAATCTGGATTTCCGGATTAGAGCGCTCAAACTGAAGGATTTCAAACCACATATGAATGAAGCTCAAAACAGATTTGTAAAAAAAATCTCATTTCATGTGATTTTTTGATATTCACACTTGCTAAATATGATTGGATTGCAATCGGATATGCACAAAAATTGGATTTGGACTGACAGTCTGAACAAGGCTTAAAGGCCTGTTTACACCTGGCCACTTAATGCATTTTCTCTGATTGGATTTCTCTGATTTCTGTCTGATCGTGAAAAGACCGGGTGTAAATGCCCTCCAAGATGCTTTCAAGATGGATTTAAAGGATTAGTTCACTCCAGAATTAAAATTTCCTGATAATTTACCCCCATGTCATCCAAGATGTTTATGTCTTTCTTTCTTCGGTCGAAAAGAAATTAAGGTTTTTGAGGAAAACATTCCAGGATTTTTCTCCATATAGTGGACTTCAACAGTTACCAACGGGTTGAAGGTTCAAATTTCAATGCAGCTTCAAAGTTCTCTACATGATCTGAGACGAGGAATAAGGGTCTTATCTAGCGAAACGATCTGTCATTTTCTAAAAAAAATATTAAAATTTATATACTTTTAACCACAAATGCTCATCTTTCTCTGCTCTGTGATGCGCCACGCATTACGTAATCGCGTTGGAAAGGTCACGCGTTAGGGCACAAAACTCCATCTCATTTTCTCCTCCAACTTCAAAATTGTCCGACATCATTGTTTTACTTTTTTTTGTAAAGGGCGTTTGACTTAAGCCGCGTTTCTACCAAAATTACCTAGAACAATCTGTCCCAGGAACTTTTTTCCCGCAGACCTATTGCTAGCTGCGTTTCCATAGCGGTCTAAAGTACCGTAAAGATAGTCTGGTGATGTAGGACTGCGCACGACTTTCCAGTTCCCGCTGGATTTCGTCCTCTGCATATAAGCTTAATAAAGCCTGAACCTCATCATCAGTCCATCAGTCCGGTTACTTCCTGGTTGTCGCTAAGCCAGCTCGGGCATTCCGGTGAACTGTAAGCTGTTCATTCTGTAGTCGCTGTACATCGACGCAAAACCATCAGTGGTTGACTTTTTAATGTTGTATTCATATTTTAATGCAGTTATCACATTTACCTAATTTGCCAATAAACCAGTTTTATTGATTGCAATAAAGATGAAGCTATTGGGACCGTTTAAAAACGCCGTGTCTGTAATCAGACACGCTCACGCATTATTTTTACCCAGCACTTCAAATGTTATTTTTAATGTGATGACCACAAACATTATTTGTTCATCCTTCTGAGATTGTCCCCATTGTAAAACCGAACGTTTAAAAATGTAGGAAATTCAACATTTGATAGAAAACACTTATTTAAAAATAAAAAAGACAATAATTACCACTTTAACCAGCAGGTGGAGGCAAAATAGCATTTATTTGCGCATATATCAGCCATTTCCTCTAATCGTTTTTCACTTCATTTTTGACTAAATATTAAACATTATAAAATAACTAGATTTAAAAATACATTTTGTCAATGTGAAGTATGAAATACTCAAAAAATCTTAAGAAAAACAACTTTTCTTGTGAATGAATGACACAGAAAGCGAGCATCGCGCTTTCCCTTTGTAATCACAGCAGCTGTCAGTCAGTGCAACGCAAGATCAATGATTTCAGCACACTTGTAAAAACACACATTTTATTCAATTAATCTAACTAAAGTGCACAATAAATATTTAATTTTTGAAGCTTTTTTTCACATAAAAGTGTGAAAACTGATGGTCGAATTGAATTTAGCCGAGGAGGAACAATGAGGTACGTCTTTATTTATTTATTTTTTATGCTGTCTTACGTTTGAATAACTAAATTAATGCTATGCCTGACTATTTAAGTGACTATATTCTAATTATAAACGAAGTATTACACTACTGATGCTCAACACACCAGCAAGTGACATCTCACCGGAAGTTTTCGAGCTGGCTTATATTATTGCGGAAGTTCTAAAGAACGCTCCGTGCATATAGCCCATTCCTGCGGTGGAAACGTCTTTGCACGTTCGCTTTTGTAAACACTGGTTGGTACTTCCGCCTATGTCACGCGTGACCTTTCCAACGTGATTAGGTAATGCGTGGCGCATCACAGAGCAGTGCAAGACAAGCATTTGTGGTTAAAAAGTATATAATTTTTCTTTTTTTTAGAAAATGGCTGTTTGTTTCGCTAGATAAGACCCTTATTCCTCATCTGGGATCATGTAGAGCCCTTTGAAGCTGCTCTGAAACTGCAATTTGGACCTTCAACCTGTTGAACCCCAGTGAAGTCCACTATATGGAGAAAAATCCTGGAATGTTTTCCTCAAAAACCTTAATTTCTTTTCGTCTGAAGAAAGAAAGACATGAACATCTTGGATGACATGGGGGTGAGTAAATTATCAGGAAATTTTAATTCTGAAGTGAACTAATCCTTTAAATCACTTCAGAAGGTGGTTTGAGACGCATTCCAAATGAAGTGTAAATGCATCTGGTTGTTGAAACTACATATGCAAATTTCTGGCTTCCGGTAGCCAGATATGACAGCGCTACTGCAACACGTATCGCCACATATATGACCTGCCACAGACGGGCAGCTGAGTATCTCTTTAGCAAGCCGACGCACAAACTGCCGCAAATGAAACTGAAAGTTCGGCGTCGCATCCTGAAGCTCAAATCCTCATTAAAAATAGTGAGACTAAATGATCTTACCAGTGCTGATGCCACTCACTCTCCTATAGCAGTCTTTAATCTTGAAATTAGCTTATGATTAATAAAATGCAGCTCATATTGGTTGATTTTGTTGACGTGACTCGGATTTGAAAATCGGATTTATAATAATTTTGTGAAGACACATTTATGTGGCCAAGTGTAAATGGAACAGTTTTAACAAATTGGATAGCTATCCGATCAGTGAGAACGCATTAAGTGACCAGGTGCAAACAGGCCCGATGTGTGTCCAAATTTCATCCCGTAGTGTAAATACTGGCATTTACTGTGTGTCAGGATGTCAGCATATGTTAAGTCTGAGCTCTCATGAGCGAGACATTCTTAACATCACTATGACATTCCACAAAAGGATCATAATGAAAGTGGAAGCTTGTCTGAGCTACAAACTGATTGAGCTTTAATGTCTTGGACTTGAGAGCACTGATTAATTTCCCCCACTTCCTGTGATTTAGACTGAGAATGAGGAGGATGCTTCCCGTCAGGAGCAGGGCCAGAATTTTCTCTTTCTTAACTGCCTGTAAATGTCAGACGCATCACTTTTCAGATTTAAAATGTCTCTGCAAGGCACCTTTGAGACCTGACATCATCGACAGCAAAATTCACTCCAGTCCACAATGCGAGGCCCACTAACCCCTGCTCATAAATAACAACACATGTGATTGGCTGCCTACAGGCATGATGTCACTGGGTCAGTCCAGCTGTGTGCCCCACATTTGAACAAGTCAATAGGTTCAGGAACAAGCACACTATCTAAACTAAGGAGTGTAGAAACTATTTTAAAAGGTTGAGGTGATACAATGAATCATGAATGCTGAATTTCTACACCAGTGTGTAAAATACAAGTGTTTAACCCATTTATCAGCAATATCTCAACTCTGACATTAATCTGTCTACTTAAAGCAATAATTTAACCAAAAATAAAAATCCCATCAGTTACTCACCCTCATGTCGTTGGAACACAAAAGAAGATATTTTGAAGAATGTTTCAACTGTTCTTGTCCATGTCAATGGTGTATAAATCAACATTGAACCACTTCATTTTTTGCATGAAATCCGCGTTTTTGGCAGGGCTCCCCTGGTAAAATTCGCATTCCAGGGTCTAAATATCACGTTATTTGGGGTCGATTCAACCGGCAGACATGAAAAAACAACCCGCGGCAACAGTGTAAAAGTAGCCCAATTCCGCAGGAAAACCGCGGACTTGGCAACACTGATGCTGCATAACACGAGAATGAACCTCATTGGTTCTTGCTGAAGCTCAAACGTGCTGCGTAACACGAGAATGAACCTTATTGGTTCTTCGAGAAGCTCATATGTGATGCGTAACGCGTGAATGAACTTCATTGGTTCTTCCGGAAGCTCAAACGTGATGTGTAACACGAAAATGAACCTCAATGGTTCTTGTGGAAGCTCAAACGTGATGCGTAACACGAAAATAAACCTCATTGGTTCTTGTGGAAGCTCAAACGTGATGCGTAACATGAAAATAAACCTAATTGGTTCTCGCACATCAAGCAAACATGCTTGAGTTTCCATTTACCACAACTGATGCGAGTTGATGAATGTTTATATGTGAATAAAAGCCTAAATTCAATCTGTTCATCATATAAAGTGATCGAGTCTCTTCAGAAAACTTGGACTAAACCGCTCAATTCATATGGATTAGTTTTACGATCTCTTTATGAACTTTTTAAAGCGTCAAAGTGTCAGTAGCCATCTATGGAGGGACAGAAATCTCTCAAATTTCATCAAAAATATCTTCATTTGCATTCTGAAGATGAACGAAAGTCTTATGGGTGTGGAACGATATGAGGGTGAGTAATTAATGACAGAATTTTCACTTTTGGGTGAACTAACCCTTTAAGATTTACTTTTATTTCAAGTAATGAAAAAGTTTTTTATAGTTTTATTTAATTGTATGGCCAAAAACAACACTGAGACAGTTTTAAATATCTTCTTTTGTGTTCCACAGAAGAAAGAAACTCAATTATGCGTGAACTACCCCTTTAAACATACTTTAGTTTGTTCGAGCTCACTTTACCTTTCTGCAGGTGGATGATGTCTGGAAAGTTGGACAGCAGGCCCTGGTACAGCGACAGTTTATCCAGCATGTGAAACAGGTCGTATTTGGGCTGCTCGGCGAACATCTCCCCGATGTTCTCGTAGGTGCGGCCTGTGTGCGAGATGGCGTTGCTCAGGGCGTCCGAGCTGTAAGGAGGGTCCAGCAGGAACGACTGGCTGATGGACTGGAAGCCGTTCCCCAGCCTCTGGAACTCCTTCCGGAATCCTCCAAGGTGTTTGCGGACTAGTTCTGACGCGACGTGCGTCAACTGCATCACGCTGTCGTCCATCTTTTTGGCGAACGCCTTGAAGGAGTCAATGCGCTCCTCCACGTCCTGAAGGTCCTGGTGCTCGCTGGGAATCTGGAAGGTGAGCATGAAATGAGCCCCGACCATCTCGTCCTTCTCTGCCCGCCTCTTCCCGAGTTTCCACTGTTTGTCGTCTCCGCACATGAGGAAGTGTTCGAAACCCTCGTACTGAGATAGCACGGGGTGGCTGGTCATGTGGTCCATCCATAAAATGAGCCTCCTCTTCCTCTTCTCGATGAAGTCTTCCTCGAACCGTCCCGTGGCCTGTTTCTCCGGGAGGTGCGGCACGGAAATCACTGTGAATTTGTGCAGTAGTCTGTTGTACAGCCAGTCAAAGTGCTTGTAGCGGCGGTAAACCGGCCTGCCAGTGTGACTGGGGGTCACGCGGTACGAGATGTACGTCTTAATGCCTTTGAACTTCGTCTGTTTGGTAGGGTCTTCAATGGAACAGGAGAAGGGTTGAGGGCTCTCCTTCCACTGCGGCCCCCGGGGGCCCATTTCGATGGAGTACGACTCAGCGATCTTGGCCATCATGGGAACGTCGCCAAGTACGAAGGCCTCCACACCTGAGCGCACGAAGCTGGAGAATCGGTTCAAGTTTCTTCCCACCATGCTGCCCTTCCTGTTGCTCGACATGCTGTCCTGACGCTCCATGTGCGGCTTGGCTCGGTAGTGGACGTTGGGGTTGGAATACGGACTTTGGGAATGTCCATTGGCACCCACCCCTCTCCGAGGGTCTTCATCCTCAACCACCGTTGAGGTTTCATCCCAGTCGTCCCAGTCGTCATCGTCGTCACTTGGCAGGGTCGTGGAAGGTGTGTGGATGTACGACAAATCCTTACCAGGAGAGCTTCCAGGTGAACTGAGGGATTGATCCGTCAGGTTGGACCCGGATCGGAGCCGAATGATCTGGACGTACGAGGCGGGAAACAAACCTCGCTGTCCTCGGCTGTTCTCACCTTGTAGCCAGCCGTCCACAGAGTTCTCGTCGAAAATAACCAGCTCTTCATTCTCCTGGATGCTTATCTCCTCCTTGTTCTCACTTTGGAAAGTGTAGAGGGCTTTGGCTCTCAGGGACATTTTTGTAACTTTTGCAAGCCAGATGCAAAAAAAAAAAAAAAATGGTTCCCTTACCTCATATCAGACTGCACAGATGAAATCTAAACAAAAAGCTTTTCGATAACTTAAAAGTTAACTGGGTATATAGTACAGCAGTATTTCTTAGCCTATTCATAGCACTTTAATAAAACTAGTAGTTTTGAGGCTGTTGGTAAATAATATTCTTCAAGATAAAGATCTTCAAGCCTTTTTAAAGTTACTGACCACAAGACAACAGGAATCTTAATTTTCCTCGGAAATAATATCCGATATTCTACATTTGTAGATAAAGAGTTACATGTTGGAACTCCCTGTCAGGTTGTTATTCTCCAACTTCCCTTAATTTATGTCGTTTCATTATTCCACAAAACCAGAATCTTCAGCCGCAAAAAAATAAACCCATAAATCCACAAATCCCGTCCAGCAGAACTGAGACACCGGCAAACACATTCAGTTCAGTGCCTCATAATAACTAAAGTTTTAGCCATCTTGCATGCTGTAAAAATATTTTTAAAAACAAACAAACAGCTGTTTTGCAACTCCGGCTGAACTAAATTCCAGATGAAAACATTATACCAGCATTTCGTCCCGGACAGAGATGGGAAATAAACGCATCCTTTGCATTCCCCCAACAAAAGAACAAAAAGTACATCTAAAGCATCTTTATAATCCACAGATCCCGTTCAAATCACTGTATATTCATAGTATTTCCTTCGAGAGGTGATTCAACAGGTCCGTGAAGAGTTTTTCATAAAGTATTTCTTTACTTTGAGCAAAAACGCAGTAACTCTTTCCATGACGTGACGATCGAACAATGAGAGTAGCGCAGTTTAGCGTGAGCTTTACAATCGCGTTTGTGGCGCCGCGCGGCGGTCAAGAAAACAACTGAAACATCTAAACAGTGTTGTCAGCTTCTAGTCAACTCAAAACACATCCGACTGATTACAGTGACTCAACTACATAGTGTACAAATGCTGGAATTACCAGTGACTACGAGGCAAAACGTTTTGAGGGCTTAGATTCAAATCACAGGACGTTTCTATGGTTATCGAAGACGATTGGACACAAGAAAGTATAATCTTTTTATATATAAAATTTCAAATGATCATTACACTGAAATCCGCACAGAACTCTATCAAAATATAAATATTCCTCTTATCCAATAATCAATATCAGCTGTGATTGGTTCATCCTAATACAGCGCTGAGAAAACTAACGGCTACCACGTGACAATACCATTCGTTTCAAGTGGCGCATAGCCAAATGGGCGGGGCTTGACGTCCAGCTCCACCTGTGTGAACCTAGTGAAGCGCCATCACTGGCTGTTAACATTATTACAAGCCCTTCGTCAGCGCGAATTTCAACCTAATGAAAAACATGTTTATTGAAGCAAAAAAAAAGAAACTTGTATGGAATTTTAGACGCTGGCATAGCTAAAATTGCCTTATCTTTCTCTAGTATTTTTCAGCAATCTGTGCGCCCCTGTCTTGTTTTTAAGGCTATTTATGAATATATCCGAATCATATCTGATTAATGAATATAATACGCCACACTAAATGTTGCTGAATTTATTTATATTAACCTTGAACAGCAAAATGTGCAGTTAATATAATCTTTAATCTAGGAAAAATTTATAACAAGATATTAATAAAATACTAAATTTCATTTTAGTATATTAAGTTTCAAGAACACAACATTTGTTTTTCATGAGATTTTAATGGGTTATAAAAAGACATTTTACAAAACAAAAAATTACATAAACATCATCCATCCTCAATATTACTGGAAGTCTAATCTTCACAGAAAAGTGTTGTGCCTGTGTTTTCTGTTTATGTGAACCAGCAAGTTCTTTTTATTTATTTGAATGTCGCAGTGTGGGCAAGCCACCCTGACTTGCTGCCGGACACGTAATCTTACTGCTGATGATGCTGCTGCTGGGAATGGAGGCACTTCTGCTGTGGATGGAGGTACTTCTGCTGTGGATGGAGGTGGTGGTGGTGCTGCTGGCACTATGGGTGGAGACTGTCTGTCTGATGTATTTTTACAAGTTGTTATATGTTTAATCAGAGCATCCTTTCTGATTAATGTTGACGTGCAGTAGCAGCAGTGAAAATGTGGCGTTTGTCTACACCCTAAACCACACTTGATGATGACAAAACCTAGGTAAAACAGAGAAGGGGAAAAAGCAACATAAAAGAATAAAATACATTTTCTTCAGATAATTAGTCTACGACTGTGAGGCTAGGGAATATTAATCATTTGTTGAGCAATTTACATATTGGCAATTTACAGATAGTGACTGAGAGTTTGTGAATCCATTTGGAAGTCTTTTTTTCTCCACATATTTTAGACATACTTCATAATTGTGTCTTCATTTTCTGAAAACATGGCATGATTAAAAGAAAACGCAAATAGTTTGAATATATTTCTAACTTAAAGGGTTAGTTCACCCAAAAATGAAAATTATCCAATGATTTACTCACCCTCAAGCCATCCTAGGTGTATATGACTATCTTCTTTCAGACGAACATAATCAGAGTATATTTAAAAATATCCTTGCTCCTCCAAGCTTTATAATGCGCAACTTTATAACTCACAATTCTTTTTCCTCACAATTCCGAGTTTATAACTCACAATTCCGAGTTTATAACTCACAATTCTGAATTTTCCTCACAATTCCGAGTTTATAACTCACAATTCCGACTATTTCTCACAATTCTGACTTTTTTCTCACAATTCCAACTTTATAACTCACAATTCTGACTTTTTTTCCCTCACAATTCCGAGTTTTTTCCTCACAATTCCGAGTTTATAACTCACAATTCTTCTTTTTATCCTTGCTATTCCAAGCTTTATAATGGTAGTGAAGGGGGGATTTTGAAAAAAAGTGCATCCATCCATCATAAAAGTAATCCATATGGCTCCAGGCCAACAGACGACCGTACGCATCAATTTGCGGCAGAAGAGTGACCTCTGACTTGACACATGACGTAATGATGAACTTGGAAGCTCAGAAGATAGAGCAAAACAAAATACCGGTCACAAATTCAAAGTCTAAAACGAGAAATTTTTAAAGAGAAATGTTGGAGGATTTCGATGTAAGAGAAGAGGAGCTTGAGTTTGTGGCCCAGCCCTATTTGTTTGAACCGTGAGAGGCGTCTAAGCTTACGATACTCCTACATCCTGCGTCATACATCGCGTCACGGGTTACTCTTGTGGCGCAAGAAGACTTGCGCAGTATGTGTACGGTCGTCCGCCGGAAGCTAGTTATTTGAATTTATGAAGTTTTAAATATGGTTATTTAAAAGGCCATAGTGCCTTTATTAACCCCCTGGAGCTGTATGGATTATTTTTTATAATGGATGGATGAATTTTTTTGGTCTTCGCCCTTCACAACCATTATAAACCTTGGACTAAGGATATTTTTGAATATATCTCCGATTGTGTTCGTCTGAAAGAAGATAGTCATATACACCTAGGATGGCGAATAAATCATGGGATAATTTTTGGGTGAACTGACATTCTGATCTGGAAATATGATCTCACAAAATTTGTGTCAATGTTAAGTCTTTGGGATTTTTTGCCCGATTTTTTTATCGCTGATAAAAGTCAAAGCAGTATTCTCCTCAATAAGCTGCACAGTTTGACACCTCATTCATGGGTCTATGACAAACGGTGCTGGACGAGTTAGATGCCGAAATGTGTATGGAAGAAAAAACATAAGCATGTGAGATGATAATCGTGATGCTTTGCTTTGCAAGCACCATTATTTATATGTTTTACTTTTAAATTCAAGGGAGAAATGACCAGAAGGATTGATAAACTTACACACACAGTATAATTGAATTGTGTAAAGACATTTAAATTAATTCACACATACCTTCCTGTTGAACAGCATTTCGAAGATGATTTGTAACATGATTTTGTGCCTGGTGTAAATGTTTATGCAGCATCTTACAGTAGTCACAGTGGTACATGTTGCAGCAGCTTGAGCATTTCTCAATGGAGAGAAGAGGATCATGTCCTCGCCTCAGTATTGTCCGATGCATCTGTGCAGGGTAAACAAACACAACATTTTAACATCTGTCAGCAAAAATACAAACAGGCTATACAAAAACTATGATGACTTCTTATAATACACACACTAACCACACATGCTAAAAGTCGCCATAGGCAATGTCCACCTGTGTATCGATTTTCAAGCGCACCGTTTGGATAAATAGTAGCTAGCTCATTTAATGCGGCATTAATAGTATGAATATATGGAAGCTTCTGTGTCCGCCATGGAATAAAAAAATAAAAAAGGTAATTGTGAGTTTTAAATCTTGCAATTCTGACTTTTTTCTCAGAATTTTGAGATATAAACTCGAAATTGCAAGAAAAAAGTCAGAATTGCAAGTTAATTACAAAAGTTAATTCTTTTTTCTGACAATTCCAACTTTATAACTCACAATTCTGACTATATTTCTCACAATTCCGAGTTTATAACTCACATTTCTGACTTTTTTCCTCGCAATTCTGACTTTTTTCCTCGCAATTCCGACTTCTTTTCTCACAATTCCGAGTTTTTAACTCACAATTCTGACTTTTTTCTCACAATTCCGAGTTTTTTCCTCAGTTCTGAGTTTATAACTCACAATTCAGTTTATAACTCACAATTCTGACTTTTCCTCGCAATTCCGAGTTTATAATTCATAATTCTGACTTTTTTTCCTCACAATTCTGACTTTTTCCCTCGCAATTCTGACTTTTTTCTCGCAATTCCGACTTTTTTCCCCTCACAATTCCGAGTTTTTAACTCACAATTCTGACTTTTTTTCCCTCACAATTCTGAGTTTTTTCCTCACAGTTCCGAGTTTATAACTCGCAATTCTTTTTTCCACACAATTCCGAGTTTATAACTCACAATTCCAAGTTTATAACTCACAATTCTGACTTTTTCCCTCGCAATTCCAACTTTATAACTCGCAATTCTGACTTTTTTTCTTGCAATTCCGACTTTTTTCCCCTCACAATTCTGAGTTTTTAACTCACAATTCTGACTTTTTTCTCACAATTCCAAGTTTATAACAGTTTATAACTCGCAATTCTGACTTTTTTTTCTTGCAATTCCGACTTTTTTCCCCTCACAATTCCAACTTTATAACTCACAATTCTGTTTTTTTCTCACAATTCCGAGTTTTTTACTCACAGTTCTGAGTTTATAACTCACAATTCCGAGTTTATAACTCACAATTCTGACTTTTTTCCTCACAATTCCAAGTTTTTAACTCACAATTGTGGCTTTTTTCTCAAAATAGTGAGATATAAAGTTGGAATATAATTGCGAGAAAAAAAATTCAGATTTGGGAGATAAAAAGTCGCAATTACCTTTTTTATTTTGTAGCAGAAAAAAGCTTCCACATCCTCATTTTTGTTATTATTTGAAGTCAAATCTTTCCACAAAGTGTTGTGCCTGTGTCTTCTGTTTATGTGAACCAGCAAGTTCCTTTTATTTATTTGAATGTCGCAGTGTGGGCAAGCAACCCTGACTTGCTGTCGGACGTGTAATCTTACTGCTGATGATGAAGCTGCTTTGGATGGAGATCTTTCTGCTGTGTATGAAGGTCTTTCTACTGGGGATAGGGGTTCTTCTGCTGGGGATGGAGGTCCGTCTGCTGTGTGTGGAGGTCTTTTTGTTGGGGATAGGGGTTCTTCTGCTGGGGATGGAGGTCTTTCTGCTGTGTGTGGAGGTCTTTTTGTTGGGGATAGGGGTTCTTCTGCTGGGGATGGAGGTCCTTCTGCTGTGTGTGGAGGTCTTTTTGTTGGGGATAGGGGTTCTTCTTCTGCTGGGGATGGAGGTTCTTCTGCTGTGAATGGAGGTCTTTGTGCTGGGGATAGGGGTTCTTCTGCTGTGTGTGGAGGTCTTGCTGCTGGGGATAGGGGTTCTTCTTCTGCTGTGGATGGAGGTCTTTGTGCTGGGGATAGGGGTTCTTCTGCTGTGGATGGAGGCACTTGTGATGGAGGTACTTCTGCTGTGGATGGACGTGGTGCTGCTGCAGCTGGCACTATGGGTGGAGGCTGTTTGTATGATGTATTTTTACAAGCTGTTAAATGTTTAATCAGAGCATCCCTTCTGATTAATGTTGACGTGCAGTAGCAGCAGTGAAAATGTGGCGTTTGTCTGCAGCCTAGACCACACTTGATGATGACAAAACCTAAAATGTAGAGAGAATATTTTCAATAGTTAGTCATTTTTACAATCATGTTTTATACAGTTCAGTGCAGCGATTCTGTAGAGGTTTTGGGATGAAGCGGCAGAGCTTTAACAGTGCGTGCTTCAGTTGCTCAACAACAACAAAGCTGGAGAATCGCGCGCAGCCAAAATGAGGATTGTCAGTAACGGTGTTCAGCCTTACATTGTTCAAACCGGAGTCGGACACTGATGGAGAGACTCAGGAAGAACTTTTAGAATGCAACTGCAAAAGCGATTTCTGTAAAAGAAATTATTTCCCTTTGCATTGAACTTTGAGCGTTCTAACTTTGCAGATGTTGTTTATACTGAAACAGCAACATTACACACTAACTAAAGTTAAAAAAGTGAAATCATAATCAAGGACCCCTTTAATCATTTGTCATTATGTTTTTATTTGAACTGTATAAAGAAATTTAAATTAATTCACACATACCTTCCTGTTGTACAGCATTTCGAAGATGATTTGCAACATGATTTTTTGCCTCGTGTAAATGTTTATGCAGCATCTTACAGTAGTCACAGTGGAACATGTTGCAGCAGCTTGAGCATTTCTCAATGGTGAGAAGAGGATCATGTCCTCGCCTCAGTATTGTCCGATGCATCTGTGCAGGTTAAACAAACACACACCATTTTAACATCTGTCAGCAAAAATATACATAATATATGAATAAGAAATACTATTTCTCAAAATATTGATTTACACACACATATGTATATATGTCAAAACAGAATGTATCTTTCATGATTAAAAGTTATGTAAGGAAATCTCTGCACCTCATGCAAAATTAAGTAAATTAATCATGTACAAGCTGTGGCATTGATTGATTGTCATAAGAAAATAATAATTATTTTACATTAGTTAGTGATCTAGGGGCCCTAGTAAGTGTTGGGTAGATTACTTACAAACTGTAGTCCATTACTGAATACAAATTACATAAAAACTGTAGTTAGAAACGTAATTTATTACATCACACATTTTAGGTAATGTAATCAGACTACTTTTGACCTCACTTTTAGCCTTAACCTGTTTATTACATAGACCTGAATAGGATAATCATGTACTATAGTGATATAAATATACAAAGAGAAAAAAAATGTTGAAAATTTGTCATCTACAAAATGAAGACGCATTAAACGCTACATTACATCAGGGTTTCCCAAACTGAACTTTGTGAAAGAACTGCGGGGGGCTCTGTAAGTTGATGAAAAGGTAATAATGAATTAAACCATAAAATGTAAAACTTTAAAATAAAAACAATCAAAATAAAACCCCCCAAAAATTAATATTTTATTTATGCTGTGTGGCCTCTGATGGGAAGACTTTGAACATAAGCACTAGGCTGTTTTAGAAAGGACAATTTAAACGATAAAAAAAGTTAGTGAGAATCAATAAATTATGAATAATTTGCCGCCATTTTGTTAATATTAAAGCTGCAGTCCATAACTTTTGGCGCTCTAGCGGTTAATAAACAGAACTGCGGAAGAACATTGTAGCCGGAGCTACTTCTCTCTGTTTATATCTATGACGAGTCGCGCAGGTACTGTACTACTCCGCAGCGGTACGACCCGAACCAGCCTACAGTAGTCCCAATATAAACACTTATTATAGATGTACCATAGTGATTCAGGATAAGACAAAAACACGGTTTGGAAAATGGATTCATGATGTACTCGCTCATAACTTACAAAATGTATATATTGAACACACAAAAAGTTACGAACTGCAGCTTCAAGTAATCATGTAACGTTAATCAATAAAAATGTAACTAGTCTGCGAGTATTTTAAAATGTAATATAATCTAATTATAAGTAGGCTATATAATTTTTGGAATGTGATTAAGTAATCCAGATTACATATTTCAGTTACCACCCAGCACTGGCCCTAGTAAACTTTTTTTTACATTTGTAAACAAACCGTATGTCAAAGTCTTAATGTAATCTTGTAAATGTTGTATTTTCTCAACGTGAAAGAAAATAATGATTATCGCCATCGGTGTTAATTAACTGGGAAATCATCTGTGATTTGGACTGTCCCTCTCCTAACAAGCTCACCGCGCTCTTTGTCCTACAGATGTTTTGGTCAGAAAGCGGGGTCATCACTCATTAACACTGTCTGTGTGTTGTTTGTGTTGTGTTGTTCGTGAACTACACTCACCAGCACATTGTTATTATCCGGGGCCGGACTCGGGAGAGAGGTAAAACTCGTCCTTTGGATTGGAGCTGCTGCAACGCTGACGGTGTTGACCAATAGCCGTGGAGTTTGTGTGACGAGAAGGAGGAGAATTTGGGGTGTTTGACCACATTCTTTTTTGTCTCTTCTTTTTTCAGCTTCGCCGGGGTAGCTGCGTTTCATTATTAATCCAGAAAATTTTGCTCCACTGCGAATCTTTTCGCTTGCTCTAGTTCAACCAACGGACTCTGCCGCTGTATCTTTCTCTGTCTTCTTCTTTGGAATATTTGGCGTTTCCCACACCATAGGCACATTGCGCCACCTACTGTTTCCTTTCCTTACGTGCATGGATGTAGTAATGGCTTCAAAACCTTTCAATGGTCTCTGTACCCATGAACCATGAACCACTGTCTAATGTCTATATATATATATATATATATATATATATATATATTTTTTACTTTTGTAGATTTTTGTAGAGAAATTAGTGGCACATTTTTTATAATAAAAAGGAAGAGTTTTAGCTAATACTTTTGTTATTAGTCCGATTAATCTAATAAACAATCCCTACTATTTAATCAAATAGCACATATTATACAGACACTTCAATAAAAAAGTTGCAGTTGGTTTGTAAAAGGTGTTTTACTGATGTTTTGGCTGAGTTTTCGTTGCATTTACACCGTTTTGACCATCAGGCGTCACCAGCGTGTGGCGTTTCGCGCGCTTCGAAACGGTCACATTTACCTGGAATATTATTATAGTGATGCATTTAGTCCTGAAATCTTGTTAAAACCCACCTCTTTCTTTCTATATCTTCCTAAATTACATGTCTTCATGCTTGATGTTTATTTTGTGGTAAAATCTGTATTAGATATGTCGCTTTTTTCTGCTACTCTATTTTGAATATTTAATTTGACGAATGATATAATTTCTCATCTTCCTAACAGAACTTCAATGTCCTTTTTCGCGCAGATGTAATAATAACTTTAAAAATTTTAATGGTAATATTCTGACCATACAAAAAATATGATAGAAAGTAAATACGTTATATTTATTTATATAGGCGTCTGGGTAATGGTTGGGGGCACAAAGTTTACGGTGACAAGTTAAAATAAATAAATATTATTTAGACAAATTATATACAATTATAGTCTCACTAGCTCACTTTTTTTTGTAATATTATTAAGCGAACTTGTACACGGTAGCCTACTGCAACTAGCCGAACTAATATAGCACATTTTATAAAATTTATATTTTTAACTGAATTAGTATAAGTAAATCGACCGAACTTTAACAACAGTAAAATCATTTTGAGATGAATATTTCGCCAATCGCCGAAACTCCGCGATGGATTTTGGTCGGCCGCGGTGAGGATTGATGACGTCAGCGCGCCATTGCGTTTCAAAGCGTGTTTCTCCGCAGTAGTGGGTGTTTGTGTGTTTCACTGATTTTTCATTCCCTTCGTATTTCTGTTACTCAGAATCATGAGTAAAGGATTTTAGAGCAGCTCTGATGGGATTGTGATCACGTGTTTGCAGCCTGCAGTCGGTTTATCTGTACGTGACATGCTAGTGTTTGTTTTGTATTTATCCAAATGTGATAGATGATTTCTATTTGCTTTTGAAATACCTCATTGGTCTTATATATAACCGACACTTATCATTGCATATAAGTGTCTCAGGATGATTTAAACTCTATTGTGTGTTGTCACAGGTCCATCATGGAGGCTCTGACCCAGGCTCTCTCCTCCAGCTTCTCTGTATCCAGAGAACCCAACAGCACATCTGCTCCTCATCCACGTCTGGCCCAGTACAAGAGCAAATACAGTGTTCTGGAGCAGAGTGAACGGCGCAGGAGGTTCCTCGAGTTCCAGAAAGAGTGAGTTAATGCAACCGTGAAATCAAAACAGACAATTTCTTAAGCAAAACACCCAAGCAACTCCCTAGAAGGACTCTGCTCCAACCACCTACAATACCCTAGCAACCCTTGACCTTTATTTTGATGCACTGACACTAATCGAAAACATTATGTTGGCAGGAAGAGGCTGAACTACGTGAATCACGCCCGTCGTCTGGCAGATGGAGACTGGACCGGAGTCGACAGTGAGGATGAGGAGGACGAAGAGAAGAAGAGTCCGCAACAGCTGGAGAACAGCGCAGATGAAGAGGGGATGGAGATCGAGCAGAGGAAAAAGTTACCGAAGCATTACGCCAACCAGGTGCTCAAAACATTGCTGACTGAAAAACAGATATAGTCAATGTAGAAGGATTGAAAAGAGTGGAAAAAGTATGGAAGCTTGTTTCCGCCACTGATTAAAAAATAAAAAAGGTATAATTGGCGACTTTTTATCTCACAATTCTGACCTTTTTTCTCGCAATTCTGACTTCATAACAAGCAATTGTGACTTTATATCACAATTCTGACAAAAGAAATCACAATCGCGCGATGTAAACTCACAATTGCGAGTTATAAAGTCAGAATTGGGAGAAATAAACTCGCAATTCTGAGAAAAACAGAATTTTTTTCTTAGAATTGGACTTTATATGTCACACATGCGAGAAAAGTCAGAATTGCGAGTTTATATCACAATTGTGAGTTTATAACTCATCTTTATCTTACAATTGCAAGAAAAAAAGTAAAAATGGCAAGTTTATATCTCACAATTGCAAGGAAAAAAGTCAGAATTGTGAGTTTATATCACAATTGCGAGGAAAAAGTCAGAATTGTGAGTTTATATCACAATTGTGAGTTTATAACTCATCTTTATCTTACAATTGCAAGAAAAAAAGTCAAAATTGCGGGTTTATATCACAATTGCGAGTTTATAACTCAACTTTACCTTACACTTGCGAGAAAAAAAGTCAAAATTGCGAGTTTATATCATAATTGCGAGGAAAAAGTCAGAATTACGAATTTATATCACAATTGTGAGTTTATAACTCATCTTTATCTTACAATTGCAAGAAAAAAAGTCAAAATTGCGAGTTTATATCACAATTGCAAGGAAAAAAGTAAGAATTACGAGTTTATATCACAGTTGTGAGGAAAAAAAGTCAGAATTGTGAGTTTATATCAATTGTGAGGAAAAAAAGTCAGAATTGCGAGTTTATATCTCACAATTGCAAGGAAAAAAATCAGAATTGCGAGTTTATATCACAATTGTGAGTTTATAACTCTCAATTCTGACTTTATTTCTCGCAATTGTGAGTTTATATAAATTCTGAGAAAAGAAGTCAGAATTGCGAGATGTAAACTTGTAATTGTGAGAGAATAAGTTGCAATTACCTTTTTTATTTTTTATTTGGCGGAAACAAGCTTCCATAAAAAAGCTAAAATATACTAAAGTACACAAAAAAATGGGCCAAGCCCAAAATGGCTAAACACTAAGCTTTTAATTGTCTTAATCACAAATTATCGGTCAGGAAATTAGCTAAATTCAAACAAATGCACTACTTAAATAGCCATTGCTGTCTCAGAAAAACATCAAAGACAGAATGAAGTTTTGGGAGAATATGGGAAGTTGTGTGTGGAGCAATGAATCACAATGAAACACGAGTTGCATGGTGATGCTCCAGAGCGATGTCTTCGAAAATCTGCTGAGAAATATAATAATAAATGCATCTGTACCACACTGAAGCATGGAGGAAGAGTGTCATTGTGTGGGGAGCCTTTTAGCTGCTGGTATTGGTGAGATACTTCACTGTGAAAAGTCATTTGATGCTTTGAAGTACAGGAGGGTATTGCAGAATGGCTTGCTTCCCACAAATGAAAAGTTGTTATCTAAAGAGGAATGATCAGATGTTATTTTTCAACAAGACAATGATCCTGCCCAAATAGCAAAGACAACCAAGAAGTGTGTTGAGGACAAGTCCATCAGGCTCATGTTTTGAACCCTACAGTGAATATTTGGTCTCACATTAAACTCAAACGAACTGAGAGACATTTAATCATCTACTCATGAACTCTTTGAAGCCATTAACACTGACTCTTCCTGTAAGAAGATTATTCTGTGTTAACTTACTTTATCTACAGTATTTGTGCAATTCTTGCTAATTTCCTGATCAATAATTTGAGATTAAAATGGTTAAGACCATTAAAAGACCACTAAATGTTTTGCCATTTTTGGCTTGGCCCATTTTTGTGCCCAGGAGTGTACACTGGTTTTTGGTTAAAGAAACTAGTAATAACTTATAAGTTACACGTGGATACTTGCATGAGTATATACTACTAATGTAAGTATTTTATAATAAAATATTCTTATTATAAGTTATATATTATTATACGAAAGTAATCAATTATTATGATAATGCTGTCTGGAAGCTGTTATGTAAGTATTTTATAATAAAAATATTCCTATTATAAGAGATGTATTATTATAATAAAAAAATACAAAAATTGATAAGTTATTATGACATTGTTGTCTGAAGGTATAATAAATAAATATGATTTTAATAGAAAAGTTGTATTTTATATTGTATTGTTTATTATTATCTCCAGCTGATGTTGTCAGAGTGGTTGGTGGACGTCCCTGCAGATCTGAGCTCTGATTGGCTGATGGTGGTTTGTCCAGTTGGGAAGCGTTCCCTCGTTGTTGCCTCCAAGGTTTGGACCAATATTTTTCTATACATCATGTGATCAGACATACACTGCTGTTCGAAAGTTTGGGTTCATTGTCTTTTGTTTTTGTTTTTAAAGAAATTAATAGAAGGATGCATTAAATTGTAAAGTAAAAACATTTATAATATTACAAAAACTTTAAATAAATGCCGTTCTTTTGAACTAAGAATCCTGAAAAAAAATGTATCATGTAGCAGCACAACTGATTTTAACATTGATAATAATAAGAAATGTTTCTTGAGCAGCAAATCAGCATATAAGTATGATTTCTGAAGGATCATGTGACACTGAAGACTGGAGTAATGATGCTGAAAATTCAGCTTTGATCACAGGAATAAATTACACTTTACAATATATTAAAATAGGAAATATTTCACAATATTACTGTTTTTACTGTAATTTTGATCAAATAAATGCAGCCTTGATGAACATAAGAGACTTGAACTCTTGAATGGTAGTGTATATGATGCAGCCTTTTCTGTTTAACTTTCATGTTTATGGTTTTCTCCTTAGGGATCTACCTCATCTTACACCAAAAGCGGCTACTGTGTCAATCGATTCCCTTCTCTTATCCCCGGCGGCAACAGACACAATTCTGCCCTGGGAAAAGGTCTGCATCTCTGCTCCTGTCCTACAGATTTATCACACTAGAGTGTGCTAGAGGACTGCAGTTCTGAACCAAAACTGATAAATATGTTTTATATAGATTACACCATCCTGGACTGCATCTACAGTGATGTGGACAGAACATACTACATCCTGGACGTCATGTGTTGGAGGGGACATCCTGTATATGACTGCTCAGTGAGTGATTACTTCCTCTAATGACATTTACATAAACTTCAGGGACCTATTCTACACTTTGTCCATTTTATATTATTAATTTCCTTGAAATACACTGATGTTTCTTGCATCAGTCATAATTTAGTTTTAGATTTTTATACACTACAATTCAAAAGTTTGGGGTCAGTCTTTTTTTTTTTTTTTTAAAGAAAATTAATAGTTTTATTTCGCAAGGATGCAATTCTTTTCTTACGGTTATAAGCACGAACTGTTATATTTTTACAGACAGAGTTCCGGTTCTACTGGCTGCAGTCTAAAGTGGAAGAGGCCGAAGGTCTTTCTGAAATTTCCAAGATTAATCCTGTAAGTGAACAAATAACTGCATCTGTGAACAAGGCTGAACTTTGAGCTGAAGTACTTGGTTCATTCATGGTCTGTTCTCTCTCTCTGCAGTTCCGGTTTGTGAGTCTGAACAGCATCAGCTGTTCGACAGAGTCCATCCAAAAAGCTCTTGCACATGAGTATAACTTTATGGTAAGAACATCCACTATTTAAAGTGTAAGTTTGCTGATTTTCAACCTGCTTTGTATTATAGTATATGTAACTGAACAATGTTTACTCTTTCTCCATGTTACCTAGATTGAGAAATTCATGTTTATTTGACAGCAATAATCTGTAGTTTTCACAAAAGCATTGGAGGATTTTTGACAGCTCCAGGGCTTTTGTGAAAACTACAGATTATACTTCCGCATTTTTGTATCCCCGCCAATGGACAGTCGGATCGACAGGGTTATTAACAGAACAGTTATTGTAAAGGTAGCATTGTATTTTGTCTACTCTTTAAACAGAATTATGGTAAAAATGGATCACTATGGCAGCAGCTTTCTTACCTGTGCGTGACGGCGTTTTGCCTCGGGCCATTGCAGCGTTCTCTGTGTATTTATGATTCTCTGCAGCCTTTAGCCACTGTCTACAATGCGCTGGATCCTCGCTGGAAACGGAAAGTAACTCACTCGCGCTAAATGTTTACTCTTTGAATTCTCGCACCCGGGAACAATACAAGTCCACACCAATGTGACTAAAAGTTTGCCGAGAAGTATTTCCTACTAAAGCAAGGCACTAGTTGACTCTGGTAAGCATATCCATAGCAGACTGGTGGGAGTGGCTTTGGATGGCAACATGCCCAGTGCATTATGGGTGTTGAAGTTTTCCTACCTATTTGGCAAAAGGAAAGAAAACAGCCCTTTTTATCTGTTCTCTCTAGTCTCTATACTCTTTATTGAAAGCCCATTTTGCCAGCGGTGAAATACCCCTTTATGGAAGCTTGTTTCCGCCATGAAATAAAAAAGGTAATTGCGACTTTTTATCTCTGAAGTCAGAATTGTGTGATATAAAGTCAGAATTGCGAGTTATAAAGTCAGAATTGCGTGATATAAAGTCACATTGCGAGTTATAAACACAAATATGAGAAAAAAGTCGGAATTGTGAGATAAAGTTAGAATTGCGTGATAATTCGCAGTTGCGAGAAAAAGCCAGAATTGCGACTATCTTGCAATTCTGACTTTCTATCTCGCAATTCTGACTTTATATCACGCAAGTCTGACTTTATATCTTGCAATTCTGACTATATATCACAATTTTGTCTTTATATCACACAATTCTGACTTTATATCACGCAAGTCTGACTTTATATCACGCAGTTGTCTTTATATCACACAGTTCTGAGAAATAAAGTCAGAATTGTGAGATGTAAACTCGCAATTGTGTGAAAAAAAAAAAAAAAAAAGGCAGAATTGTGAGATGAAAAAGTCGCAATTACCTTTTTTATTTTTTTTATTTAGTGGCGGAAACAAGCTTCCATACCCCTTTTATATGCTAAGTCCACGAAATATCATTTCGCTGATTATTTGTTGTTTTATTTGAATAGATAAACTCAAAATGCGTTCCATCATTCTAGGTGGACGGGCTTCTTTTCTACCACAAGGAGACCCACTACACCCCTGGCAGCACACCGCTGGTTGGCTGGCTCAGACCCTATATGGTGGCAGATATCTTGGGCATTGAGGTGCCACAGTGCCCCCTCACCAGCAAGCCTGATTATGCCAGCCATCAGCTTCAGCAGATCCTGGAGCACAAGAAAACATCCACAGAAGTTCGGCCCGCAGATCAAAATGGCCGATATGAACTGGAGCACCTCTCCACGCCAGAAACACAGCTGGAGAACTCCCACACCGGTCAGAAAGAGAGCATGGAGGTCTGAGAGCCACGAAAAGACTGCAGAAACTGTTTTAGAGAGCACTTTTCTCAAGCCTGCGCATGACCACGGAGAATGAGTTTTTAATTGCTATATTTAAAATTGCAATTCAGTTCTAAGTAACTATTTCTGTAACCATAATCGCTTGAATGAAACTCCTCTGCTTTTTTGCAGATGTTATTTTAGGAAACGTGTATAAACGGTAGTAAACATCTCGCTCTGTTCAATTCACCTGCTGTTTAGCCATGCATCTTTATTGGATTTTATATATAGATTTTTAATTCGATCTTTTCTGTAGAAGATCAGATCATTAAGATTCAGCTGGTGAAGAAGCCTATGAATTATATTTTTAAATTTGTGTTGACTTCAATAAAGTTTTACTGTCTGTTTTGTTTAACCCTTTGTCTAAAATATTTTTGAATGTCCAAAAGTGTTTTAAGTCTTGCTTCTAAAATGCACATTGATAAATGTTTGGGGTCAGTAAATTTTTTTTTTTTTTTTTTTTTTTCCCCCCCCTAAAGGATCATGTGACACTGAAGACTGGAGTAATGATGCTGAAAATTCAGCTTTGTATCACACAGGAATAAATTACCTTTTAAAATATATTGAAATAGAAAACAAGATTTTAAATAGTAAAAATAATTCACAATATTGCTGTTTTATTTATTTATTTTGATTTAAAAAAATGCAGCTTGGTGAGACTTCTTTCAAAAACAAAACAAAAATATTATATATTAAAGTCACCATGAAATCAAAATTGACCATTCCTAATTTTTAAGGAATATTGCCTTATTCATGTACATAATTTTTATTTTTTAATTCATGTGCCCTCGTAAACTTTAATCAAAATAACTTCCTCTCCCTCTTGCAGCAACATGTTTTCTCTTCTCTGATGATGCGTTTACTGGCGCGAGGGCGGGGCAACCTGTCACTCACATGAGATCGACCAATAGCAAACCACAATGATCCAATCAATTCCAGATGGACCAAATAAAGTCCCGCCCTACATTTTTTCTTGTTTGAGAAGTCATTTCAGTCAGATATATGTCACAGTAGGGAAGACTATTGCTGCGTCCGAAATCGAATACTTCTCTACTATATAGTACGTGAAAAACAGTATGCGAACAGAGAGTAGTATGTCCGAATTCATAGTATTCGAAAAACAGTAGGCGAAAAGTACCTGGATGACTTCTTCCGGCGAGATTCTGAAGTGCGCATATGATGGACACTTTACTATCCCATGAGGCCACAGGAGAGAATTTGTGAATGGAGTTGAAGCAAAGACGATAGAATAACATCTTAAAGGGACTTTGAGTTGAAGCGACGTAACTGACGCTGGTAAGTCATGTGACAGTAACAACATGGCGGACGTAGTACGTCCGAATTCGTTCATACTACACGCATTTGTACTATATAGAACGTACTTTTTCAACGGTCGTGAAGTAAATTTAAATTCAAATCTAGTACCTACTCAACAGTACGCGATTTCGGACGCAGCTATCACAACTTCTGTTTAATGCCCCCTTTAAATATAGTTTTTATGTATATAAAAATGGTTTTAACTACTAAATAATGTCTTTCTATTGCCAACCCTGTAGTTCAAATGAAGTGCTGGTATCATCAAAATATATTCTGGTTGAATGTCAACACCTACAAAAATATGCAGGCGGTTATAGTGAAGGTGCTTTCGTTGATCTAAAACCACTAGCTCACTTCCCACAAGAACAACCAGAGCGTAATCGGAGAGTTTGGTTATTAGTCAGTATCCGCTTTCCAGGAACTCACAGCACCTGTCAGCCTAGATCAGACTTCCCGGATCAGTCATGACCAACACTGGCATTGAGAAAAACCTGTCAACCAATAAAATACATCTTCAGGCCTTTTTAAAACCATGGACTACATTGATGTGTGCCAAACATGCTGTCTAGTTTTTGAGATGTAGTTTCTAATTGAAGCTTCTCAAATCATATTTTGCCTTTTTTTTGTGTACAGTTTAGTTTGGGTTTATGATAAACTACCGTGAGTGTGAATTTCCTCTCTGAAAGTGAAAGCACTTGTGTGCGTTTTTCCAGCATGTTGTCATCATCCTCTCCTGTCAGTCATTCTAGCCCATGGAAACCCGCCCACAGGAAGCGCTTTGTTGTTTTATCGGCTCAGTTTCTTGGTAGATTTTCTTGCGTCAGGTTTAAACAGTGAGATTTTAATGCTTCTTGTGCCTTTTAGTAACCCACAATGGTATCTGTACAGAATGGAAACTTTCCGTAAAAAAAAACTGACATCAAATGCTGCTCTGATCTATATTTAGATGTACTTTTAGTTAGTTAGTTATAAAAACATTAGAAGGATATGTCCTCATTTACATAACTAAGTAAATGTGTGTGTTTCTGTGACTGATTCGCGAACGAATCACTGATTCACAAATCACTCGGCTCACTTGGAATCATATAAACGCAAGTGATTCGACACATTCAGTACAGCTAAAATTGATAATTGTATTAAACTATTTATTTCACTACAAAAATAACACGTAATATGCCGCACAAGAACCTCTTTAATCCGTTGGTGTTTTTGAACCAGTGCACTGAAAGGAGCCGTTCATTCGAACCGATTCGCCACAAAGAATCGGACATCCCAAGATTTTTATGAATGGAGAGGAGGAGCGTCGTTGAGCTTGCAGTTCTCCATTGTGGCCAGCAGGGGGAGTGTCATCTTTCATCTTTCACTGCTGCTGCTTTTCAGGAGCGTCTGATCTCCATTCGCCTTCTCACAGTTTAGCTTCTTAAAGCGCCCGGATGCCGCGGAGCTGATCGTTTAATATAAATTTGTATCTCCAAACAAACTAACCGGCCTTCGACGAGTTTCGACGGAGCACCGTGATGAAATTCTCCCTTCGTCACACAGACGGGCGGACCGAAGCTCCGCTGGAACACCTTTAGTGTATGTGTGTAAATATATATAAATATATATGTGGATCCAGCCGAACCCAGACCGGATCATGAACGCGCCGCTGTGTCGCGTGCCGTGCTGAAGTGGTGGGCCTCGCGCGCTGTCTCTCGAGCTGAAAACGGCGCGACTCTCGCGCTGCTGGTGCTGCTGTTGTTAGCCTGAGCACTGCTAACGGGCCTAAAAAAGCCCAGTCTGATCTCTACAATCCGATCTAAACAGCTGTCCGAGCTTTAATAAGATCCTCCAGCGGAGTGAAGAGGAGAGGGGAGGATGGCCAGCCGTCTGAGCGCTGAGGAGGAGCAGGTATGAAATACCATCACAATCCAGTTAACGCTGATTCTCTGTTCCAGCGGTTCTGTTGCTAAGCAACCCGGAGACACTGTCCAGTGGGGGTTTTCAAACTGGGGTCCGGGGACCCCCAGGGGCCGAAAGGGAGTGCTAGGGGGTCCGCGGAAAAGTATAAAGATAAGCAGTGTAAAAAAATATAATTATAAAAAAATAATAAAAAATCAGATTAAGCTAACTAAATAAATTGATGAAAATAAAAAAAAGTTTTTTTTAAAAAAATTATACATGTACAGAACAATATAGTAAGTATACTTAATGCAACATAATAGAAACACAATATTTTTTTTATTCATATCTATAATATTAATTTTCACAGTGTAAATGTTGTCTTTATGCATGAAAATGTATAGCTATCTTAAACCCTGGAGTAATGGTTTACCATGGTAATCATCATAGTTCAGACCAAAGTATAAGGTTAGAGTTGTGGTATTTACTGTTAAAGGGATAGTTCATCCAAGAATGAAAATTATCCCATGATTTACTCACCCTCAGGCCATCCTCTGTGTATATGACTATCTTCTTTCAGACGAACATAATCGGAGTTATATTTAAAAATATCATGTCTCTTCCAAGCTTTGTAATGGTAGTGAACGGGGGGCCTGATTTTGAAGCCCAAAAAAGTGCATCCATCCATTATAAAAGTAATCCATACGGCTCCAGGGGGTTAATAAAGGCCTTCTGAAGCGAAGCGATGCATTTTTGTAAGAAAAATATCCATATTTAAAACTTTATAGATTCAAATATCTAGCTTCCGGTGGACGACCGTACACATACTGCGCAAGTCTTCTTGCGCCACAAGAGTAACCCGTGACGCGATGTATGACGCAGAATGTAGGAGTATCGTAAGTTTAGACGTCTCTCGCGGTTCAAATAAATAGGACTATGCAACAAACTCAAGCTCCTCTTCTCTTATATTGAAATCCTCCGACATTTCTCTTTAAAAATTCTCGTTTTAGACTTCTAATTCGTGACCGGTGTTTTGTTTTGCTCTATATCATGAGTCGGGTCAGAGGCTACTCTTCCGCCGCTAATCGACTTGCGCATTCTGCGTACGGTCATCTGCCGGAAGCTAGTAATTTGAATTTATAAAGTTTTAATATGAATATTTTTCTTACAAAAAAAATCGCTTTGCTTCAGAAGGCCTTTATTAACCCCCTGGAGCCGTATGGATTACTTTTATGATGGATGGATGCATTTTGGGGGGGCCACAGGCCACTCCCATTATAAAGCTTGGAAGAGCAAAGATATTTTTAAATATATCTCTGATTGTTCGTCTGAAAGAAGATAGTCATATACACCTAGAATGGCTTGAGAGGGTGAGTAAATCATGGGATAATTTTTGTGTGAACTATCCCTTTAAATAAACTTGTAATTCTAGTTAATCTTCCTCTCCAGTAAGCTTTTCATTATCAGAATGGATCATTGAGGGAGTTGAACTGATTTGTGAATCAATCATTTAGATGATTCATTCATGAATCGGACGTCACTACTTCTCTCATGATCTGTGCCACACTGACTTCTAACATATAAAAACAGGCCATTTAAAAAAAATATATATATATATTCCTAGTTTTCCTAATATCCCTTTCACTAACAAAAGCCAGTTCCTCAATGATGTCATCCTTACAGGAAGTGACTTCATTTTAATGAGAACAGCAGCAAAAACATCAATAAGTATTATTAGCAAGAAATTTGATGAATACTGTGATGTTTAGTAGCTTCAGATGATTTTTCTACCTCTAAAAATACTGTCCTGTTAAATAAAATAACAGAAATTGATTAATGTCCGATTTTCAAAAGATAAAACATCAAAATGGCATTCAAGATGACACCCTTGTGTAAGCTAATGCTCAATCCCTCAGTGAAAATTGCTAACGTTAGCTCTTTAGCTCCTTATTTTAATTTATTTACTTTTTATTTTATTTTATTGCTCTTTATTTACAGTTTTAATGTATTTACTTTTTATTTTCTTAGCTTGTTATTTGTATTTTAATAAGTTAAATGTTTGGTGTCAATGGCCAGTGGGGGTGAGTAAATAATGACAGCATTTCTTTTTCTTTCTTTCTTTTTTTTTTTTTTTCCTTTTTTTGGATGAAATATTGAATCTGAACATGAAAGTCTCAAACACCTTTAATCTGAAAGGTTTTGGCTGTGAAATCCCTGGAATATTTAATCACATGCACACATATATATGCATGTTTCTAACGGGTGTATATGAAGCAGTTTGGTGGGAAAGTAGTTTTGTACCATACACAGACTAAAACAGGAAATGATCATTATATAAGTCAGCTTGTTATTTATAGGTCACTTTCAGCAGCAATGTGTGCAGTTTTAAGTCGTGCAATGTGCACAAGTGTTTTGCAAATATTTGAATAGTTTTGTTTGAACTAAAATGTCTCGTAAAGCCTCAGTAACCTGTTTGAATAAATGGGGAAAGTGTGTGTCGGTTGATTTCTTTAACAAGGCTCCTCTGTCTCCTGCATCCTGCTGTGGAATCTCATTTAAATAAGCCCCCAGTCGTCCGTCCATCCGTCCATTCATTCATCCGTCCGCCGGTCAGCAGTCAGTGTCTTATCGCCCGTCTCTGCCTGTGCAAATGCAAAGGAATCACGGCTGAGTGAGTGAATGACACTCTGGGGTCTTGTCTCGGGCCCCTCTCGGAGGCGGCACGGGGACGTGGGCTTATCGGGGCTGCTGGATCGTGCTGGACAAATGTGAGAGAGTAATTAGATGTCGGACTGGCTGCGTCCGGCGCTCCGAGGCCTTGGGGGACATGAGCTGTTAAAAGCATTTCCACAGGAGAAACTCTGGGAGAAGCAGAGAGAAAGAAGAGACCTGGGTCCAGTTCATGACGTGTTTTTCTTCCTGTTCAGAGCTGATTGATGCCAAAATAGAGAGGAGTGATGATGCTGACATGTGTTAGGCCTGAAACTAACCCTTACAGGTTACTTAACCCTGTAAAAGGTTTCACTTAAAAAAAAAAAAAAATACAATATACATTTTTCTAATACTACCTTTAAAAAGTATAAAAGATGTAATAATAATAATTATTATTATCATAATATAAAGCATATATTTTATAGTATTTATGGGCTAAATTAACATTCTTTTGTAAGATTGTTTTTTTATGTCTTGTACCCTGAAAAGACTACATTTTCAGTATTAGAAAAAAATATTCTTGAATAATATATATATATATATATATATTATATATAATATACACATCAGAGATGCTGGCTTTTGAACTGAACGCTGATAACACACTGGAAGGTCTCCCTCCTCTTTAGCCCGGAGGATACGGCGTCCGTGATTTCCAACAAGAATGTCAAATTTGGACTCGTCTGACCATAGAACACTTTTCCACTTTGAAACAGTCCTTTTTAAATGATCCTTGGCCCACAGGACACGACGGCGCTTCTGGACCATGTTCACATATGGCTTCCTTTTTGCATGATAGAGCTTTAGTTGGCATCTGCAGATGGCACGGCGGATTGTGTTTAGCGACAGTGGTTTCTGGAAACCATGCCAATGAGTGATGCAGTGTCGTCTGAGGGCCCGAAGACCATGGGCATCCAATAAAGGTCTTCGGCCTTGTCCCTTACGCACAGAGATTTCTCCAGTTTCTCTGAATCTTTTGATGATGTTATGCACTGTAGATGATGAGATTTGCAAAGCCTTTGCAATTTGACGTTGAGGAACATTGTTTTTAAAGTATTCCACAATCTTTTTACGCACTCTTTCACAGTTCTGCCCATCTTTACTTCTGAGAGACTCTGCCTCTCTAAAGGCAGGAACACACCAAGCCGACAGTCGGCCGTTGGGCAGTTTTTGTTCGTTGGCCGACTAAGTTTTCTCAGTGTGTTCCGCACCGCCGGCTGAAGTTGGTCCTCGTTGGCTTTTTTTCGGCTGATTCGACATGTTGAATCGGCATCGGAGCTCGTCGGTCAGTCGGGCCATCTGATCATTCTGATTGGCTGTTCAGCTACTGCCACCTGCTGGTACGGAAAGGCATTTCATCTTGCGCAGGCGCAGAACGGACGTACTACTTGGCCGTCGGCTGTCAAGCGTCGGTTTGGTGTGACAGGGCAACTTTGGACCCAGACGCTGCCGATGTGAGCCAACCCCGCAGCCTGCTTTCGTCGCCACTAGTTCGTCGGCGTCGGCTTGGTGTGTTCCTGCCTTAAGACATCCCGTTTTATAGCTAATCATGTTACAGACCTGATATCAATTAACTTAATTAGTTGCTAGATGTTCTCTCAGCTAAATCTTTTCAAAATTTCTTGCTTTTTCAGCCATTTGTTGCCCCTGTGCCAACTTTTTTGAGACCTGTAGCAGGTATCAAATTTGAAATGAGCTCATTTTGTGCATAAAATTTCTCAGTTTAAACATTTATCTATGTTCTATTGTGAATAAAATATTGGCTCATGTGACTTGAAAGTCTTTTAGTTTTTATTTTATTCAAATGTAATTTTTTTTTTTTTTTTTTTTTTCAGGGCAATACTAGATATAATAGATAAAGAAATATTTTCATATTTGTATTTTTAAATATCTTTATTAAAAAAATCTTTAAAATGTTTCTAATACTGCTAAAACATAAAAAAATGTTATATATATATATATATATATATATATATATATATATATTAGTAGTAGTAGTAGTAATAGTACTGTTGTTTTTTCAGGGCAGTACTATTTATTTTTATTTTTTTTATATTTATATTCACATATATTCCTCAAGCCAAAATAACTAAAAATACACAAATGATCCTGATCAAAGGTTTACACACCCCCATCAAGCATCAGTGACTGTTTGCAGCCATTTGTGATTGTTGGATGATCCCCAGTCCCTACCCTTTAATATGTGCGATGTTCAGAGTTCATGGACCATGAGCAAGAACTTTCTGGAGATTAAACTGCGGCCTGTGAAGCTGCACAGTTCATCTCAGGGTGAATTCTGCAAGATTCAGGGCTGTCTGCCTGGATATGCTGCTTATCTGTCCTTTTAAGGATACAGTGTTGTGCAAGTGGGTGGACTGGAACCTCTGGAGAGAGACAGAGCTTATTTTTTGTATTATATATGTCTTTTTTCAGGTCAAATGAACGAGTAAGATTTCTGAAGAATAGTTTCAGACATCTATAACTGATGGCAGTCCAGTATGTTGGGGAAATATCCTGTCATGTAGTGCACTAGTACCAGCCTAAAGTTTCATTCTTCACTCCATTGGCTTGTCCAGTACTGCAAAAAAACTTTTAACCAATTGGAGTGAAGACACTAGAGCCCATGTGATGTATCTCCTGTGAGATACTGCAGTCAAACATAGACATAATCTCCCAGAATGCATTGAAACCTAAAGTTGTTCCTTTTTCTTCTACAGAGAGTCTTGATGCAGTTTAGCTTGATTTAATCACTATGTTTGGTGTCAGATAACCAAAAGCCCTGATGCAAATCCTCTTGGTTCTCCCATCTGGATCATCTGTGCTTTCCAGTTCCAAACATTATTCTGCTTTTTCCACGTCTCCTGCCTCACTCTCTGCTTATGGTCTTGTTTGTATGTGAGTGTTTATAGCTGTTAGGAAATTGCTGAGAACATAGTGTTTTGGCTGTAAGTCTCAGATGTAATCCTACTCAAAGGTCCCTGACGTGCACATGTCTCTGCATCACAGGCTGTGTGCCCGCGTTCGGTTGGTGGTGGCGGCACATGTGGGGCATTGTGGGAAATAACAACTAACCAAAATGTATCATAGTAATGGCTGACTTAAACTTGATAACGTCTAAAATGAGACATTCTCTTTCTTTCTCAGGCCACTAAGCAGTTTTTGGAAGAGATCAACAAATGGACGTCCCAACATGGTGTCTCACCATTGTCCTGGGATGTAGCTGTGAAGTTTCTAATGGCCCGCAAGTTTGATGTTCTCCGAGCAATCGAACTTTTCCACAGCTACAGGGTGAGTGTTAATAATGATCACAATAATATATATTTCAATTTTTTGACAACTCTCGGAATAGTTTTTGCATCTTATTGAATTTGCCAATGTTAATGTATTTGGTCTTGGCGGACTAGATCTGCTACGCTGCTGCTGCTGTAGAGCAAGTGTGGACTTGCTACTGCTAACAGATACACAGACACACTGCTGTGAGCATGTAAGATATGCCGTAGCAGATCTAGGCAGGTGGAGCTGGGGAGGTGGAGGGGTTCAGAGGAACTCTGATAGCACGCTGCAGGACAGCAAACACTAAATCAGACTACTTAAATGTTGAGTAAGCAATCTCATTGGCTACGGGATCAGCAGAGGCCAATCAGTAATGATTTGATTACTTGCAGATTGCATGTAAAGGACTGATCAGCCTGCACCCTCTAGTGTTTCATGACTGAACTAATATATAATATATTAGGGCTGTACGATTAATCGAAATTAAACTATACGCAATTTCAGTAGCCCCTTACTGCAGAACAGACGAGATCCAGGGGGTGGAGACAGGTAGGTTAAGGGCTATGTAAAGTGGGAGGAGTTGGATCCAGATCCAGGGGGGTGGAGATGGGCAGGTTTAGATCCAGGGGGCGGAGGCAGGTAGGTTTAGGGATATGTAAAGTGGGAGGAGTTGGATCCAGATCCAGGGGGTGGAGACGGGCAGGTTTAGATCCAGGGGGCGGAGACGGGTAGGTTTAGGGATATGTAAAGTGGTAGGAGTTTGATCTAGATCCAACCCTGCCCCCTGGATCTCGTGTTTTGCAGTGAGGACCATCTCCATAATTTCGCAAAGGCTGCGAATTATTTATTTTTTCATGCGCAGCTTCTCAGTGAAGCATGGCTCTGTGATCAGTAGTAAATGCTGCTCCTTCTGAAAGACAGAGGGCACTCTCGCTGCCCAGCTGAAGTACGATATAACGCACATCGTTCCAGGAAATCCCTATGGGCATCATACTATAGCTGTAGCTGAATAAACAGAAGATTGAAACGCTTTGATTGATTAAACATGACTAATAAACACACGACTACGACAATGTATGGTTTATCTGAGTTCTTCAAGCCTTCTTGGGTATTTCTAGGGCTCGGACAATGCATCGCGAATCGAGAAATGATTCTGGATCGATTCTGATGTTTTCCGTATGTATCGCGATTTTCTCTCGAATCGATTCTGAGCTTAGTTTTCAACAGCAGATGGCACTGCGTGCTTTAGAAACAGCAGTATTCTGCTTCCTTCAAATTCCTTACACACACCACTTGAACCTTAGTATAATCATTCATAAAGTTTATAGGGGTAAACTTTATTGAATTACAAGAGTGTTTGAAGTGGGCTGTTTACATTAATCTCGCATCATAAAAGCATTCTGAGGTGTAAGTACATTCGCAGACTCAGCCAAATGCACAAGCGCTCTTCTTCGTGAGCATTTGAGCATGCAGTTAAAAAATAGCCTAGAGCGCCATCTGCTGTTAAAAACTAAGCTCAGAATCGATTTGTGATGCATTTGGAAAATATCAGAATCAATCCACGAATTGCGATGCATGGATAGTATTGTCCCAGCCCTAGCATTTGTACTTCAATGCTTGACAAGCTGCGCATAAATAATAATCGCAGACTTTGCGATTTCATAATCACACTAAGCCACATCGGTTTAAGTGCAATTTCATGTTAATTGCGATTTATCGTGATCATGTAGGGTAAATAATATGAGAAGTAAGAATAACTATATCTGTGTGTTTCTCTCACAGGAGACTCGACTGAGGGAGGGCATCGTCAAACTGCAGCCGCACGAGGAGCCGTTACGCTCTGAGCTGTTGAGTGGGAAGTTCACTGTGTTGGTAAGTTCATGTCACATCAGGGCCATTTCTTCAAAAGGGCTGTTTATGATCTTTAAGTCTCGGAAATGAGGTTACTGGTTCACAAATGAAAAAATACTGTGCCAAGTTTCATTTCCACTCCAGTAATTACGGCTGCAGAGTCACTGATGCGGTTTCACTTCAACTTTCGGCCCAGTTATTATAACCGGGTCAACTTCAGTGGAAATCTGTGAAATTCATTCATTAAATATTTTAGCTAATTTTGCCTGGTGCTACTCTGCTATTGGTCAGACGAGTCTGCGTTCCGACACCTGATTGGACGCTGCGGAGGCAGGATCCCTTTGGTTCATCCGATACCTTCATTGATCCTCCTTCATCCTCTTGTCTCCTCTCCTCACATCCTGCCATCTGTATTTATAACCCACTCAAGTCCCGCATATCTCATGAGTCATCTGATTATTGAAAATATGTTATTGACATAAATATTTAATAAATGGTAAAGCTGTGTGCTTGCACATACGGAAATGGGTTGGCTGAAAGCGAATAAACCAGATTTAGTGTCTTATTGAATGGCAGAGAGAGATGAATATAATGTTTCTTTACTGATCAGAAGGGTTGGAGTGAGTCATAGTTCACAACTCAGTGAGACAAACTCTATTCTGCCCCCATGTGTACACATTTAAAACTGCTCCTCAGTTAAACTAAAGTGTGTTTGGAAAAGCATACTACCCAGGCCTGCGTTTCTCACAAGCATCGTGAGCTAAGTTGATCAAAGAGACCATTGGTGTCAGCGATTCTTTCTCTATTTAGTATTATTTATTTTATCATATATATATATATATATATATATATATATATATATATATATATATATAATATACATATTTGCATTAAAATTGGGTTAAACATTTAAACAACCATTTATTTGAAAGGGCATAATACCCATATGTTTGGATATTTATTTATTTATGTATTTATTTATTTATTTATTTATTTATTTATATTTAATTTAATTTAATTTAATTTTATTTATTTATTTATTTTAAATTTTTATTTTTATTTTGTATTATTATTATCTTTTTTTTATATTATTTTAATTCAGAATTTGCACAAAGTGGAATTAAAAAATACCATATTTATTTGAAATAGCTACCATATATTTGGATATTTATTTATTTATTTATTCATTCATTCATTCATTCATTCATTTTAATTTTAGTAGTATTTTATCATTATTATATTTTTATTTTATTTCAATTTGGAATTTGCACAAAGTTGGATTAAAAACTACCATATTTATTTGACAGAGCATACTACCATATGTTTGGATATTTATTTATTTTTATTTATTTATTTATTTTACATTTTAGTATTATTTTGTATCATTATTATAATTTTTATATTATTTTAATTCAGAATTTGCACAAAGTTGGATTAAAAAATACCATATTTATTTGAAATAGCTACCATATGTTCGGATATTTATTTATTCATTTTAATTTTAGTAGTATTTTATCATTATTATATTTTTATTTTATTTCAATTCAGAATTTGCACAAAATTGGATTAAAAAAATAGCTACCATATGTTTGGATATTTATTTATTTATTTATTTTTACATTTTAGTATATTTTACCATTTATTATTTTTTTTATTTTAGTTCAGAATTTGTTGTATTTATTTCTAAATTGATTAGTGGACTGCATTCTAAATTAATGAATTAAACATGCAGTGAAGTGAGATTGTGTGACAACAATTTTGTTCATTTATCAATGTGTATTGCATCCTGTTTCACCATTTAGTATGAGGAACAGAGTAAATTGTGTGTTCAAGTTGAGTCGACTCTAAACATGTAAACAGAAAAACATGACTGTTCCTTTTTTTTTAAATTTTGAGATGTTTTCCATTGTATTCTGGGATCAGGGTGTTCGGGACCCAACTGGAGCATCCATCGCCCTCTACACGGCTAAACTGCACCATCCCAGCAAAACAGGAAACCATGTGGTTCTTCAGGCGCTGTTCTATCTGCTGGACCGAGCTGTGGAGAGGTAGAGAGTGTGAAAGATTTCAACATTGATAATAATCAGTATTTTAAGCAAAGTATTTCTGATCAAATAAATTCAGCTTTGGTGAACATAAGAGACTTCTTTCAAAAACATTAAAAAAATCTTGCCGATCACAAACTTAAACAGTAGTGTAGGTAGTTGGATATACACTTTATTCATCTTTGAAATGACATTTAATGAAACCACAGATTTTAACATCAGAAAATGTCTCATCATCATGAGTTGTAATTCTCTCTTTCTTTCCTGTAGCTTTGAGACTCAGAGAAATGGACTGGTCTTCATTTATGACATGGCTGGATCCAACTACACTAACTTCGAACTGGACCTGAGCAAAAAGATCCTCAATTTGCTCAAGGTGAGAGTTTCTGTGTTTTGTATATCTGTGGATTTCCTGTTTCTGATGGCTGCCGCCCATTCATGATCAAAACTATGAGTAGAGTCATTGGAGAGTGGGTTTTTTCGGGGGGGTTAGATGTCAGAATGAATCAGAACAAAATGTTCTTCTGCTATTGTTTTCAGGGTGCGTTCCCAGCACGGCTGAAGAAAGTGCTCATCGTTGGAGCTCCTGTGTGGTTCAGGGTCCCGTATAACTTATTGAGTCTGTTACTGAAGGAGAAGCTCAGAGAACGGGTTAGCGCACACACACACACACACACACACACACACACACACACACAGACAGGTTTGTTTTTGTGAATTGTGGGGACATTCCATAGGCGTAATGGTTTTTATACTGTACAAACCGTATTTTCTATCGCCCTATACTACCCCTACCCCTAAACCTACCCATCACAGGAAACTGTGCACATTTTTACTTTCTCAAAAAAGCTAATTCTGTATGATTTATAAGCCTTTTGAAAACTGGGGACATGGGGTAATGTCCTCATTTTCTCAGAATTGCAAGTTTATATCTTAAAATTCTGAGAAAAAAGGTCAGATTTGCAGGATATAAACTTGCAATTGCAAGAAAAAAGTCAGGACTTTATAACTCGCATTTCCGTAAAGTCAGAACTGCGAGAGATAAATTCAGACATCTTGTCTCGCAATTGCGAGTTTATATCTTGCAATTCAGACTTTTTTTTTTTCTCAGAATTGTGATAATCACTTTGCAATAGCGAGTTATAGTCAAAATTGCAAGAAATAGTCGCAGTTCTGAGAAAAAAAAAGTCAGCTCACAATTCTGATTTTTTTTTTTTTTCTCTCAATTGCGAGTTTATATCCTACAGAGCCCCGCACATGACATGCAGGAAAAAAATAGTAGGCTAAATCATGTGCACAATTTACTAATTTATTCCCTCAATTTATAAATCATTCACTAATTCATTCCCTCGTTTTATAAATCATGCGCACAATTTACTAATTCATTCCCTCGATTTATAAATCATAATCACGATTTACTAATTTGTTTCCTCGATTTATAAATCATGCGCACAATTTACTAATTCGTTCCCTCGATTTATAAATAATGCGCACAATTTACTAATTCGTTCCCTCGATTTATAAATCATACTCACGATTTACTAATTTGTTTCCTTGATTTATAAATCATGCGCACAATTTACTAATTCGTTCCCTCGATTTATAAATCGTTCCCTTGATTTATAAATCATACTCACGATTTACTAATTTGTTTCCTCGATTTATAAATCGTGTGCACAATTTACTAATTCGTTCCCTTGATTTATAAATCATAATCACGATTTACTAATTTGTTTCCTCGATTTATAAATCATGCGCACAATTTACTAATTCGTTCCCTCGATTTATAAATAATGCGCACAATTTACTAAATCGTTCCCTCGATTTATAAATCGTTCCCTCGATTTATAAATCGTTCCCTCGATTTACTAATTTGTTCCCTCGATTTATAAAATGTGCTCACGATTTACTAATTCGTTCCCTCGATTTATAAATCGTTCCCTTGATTTATAAATCATACTCACGATTTACTAATTTGTTCCCTCGATTTATAAATTGTGCTCACGATTTAGCAAATCGAGGGAGCGAATTAGTAAATTGTGTGCACATTTTACTTTTTTTTTTTTTTTTTTTTTTCTTGCATGTCGTGCGGGGCTCCATAATATCCCACAAATCTGACCTTTTTTTTTTCTCAGAGCTGTGAGATGTAAACTTGCAATTGCAAGAAAAAAGTCCTAAAAAAGGGTAATTGTGACTTTTTATCTCACAATTCTGACTTTTTTCACACAATTGCGAGTTTATATCTTACAATTTGGACTTTAGCCTATATCTCACAGTCTTGAGGGGAAAAAAATCTGAATTGCGATTATGAGAAATAAATTGCAACTTTGACATTTTTGCCAGGAAAAAAAGTCAACTCACAATTCTGAATTTTATTTATTTATTTATTTTTTTCCTATTGCGAGTTCATATCCCACAAATCTGACCTTTTTTCTCATAATTGTGATATTCAGATGTAAACTCGCGAAAAATTGCGGGGGAAAAAATTCCTAATTGTGAGCTGACTTTTTTTTTTTCTGGTAAAAATGTCAGAATTGCAATTTATTTCTCATCATTGAAATTCAGACGTTCTGTCTGAAATAAACTCGCAATTGCGTGAAAAAGGTCAGAATTGTGAGAGAAAAACTTTTTTTATTTTTATCCCCTGGTGGAAACAAGCTTCCATAGACCCCAAATGGAAAGCAAATATAAATATTAATAAATCCTATTAAATAATAAATATTACATATTGAGATTTTACATGACAATATTTGGTTTAAATCAAAACCAGTGGAGGTTGGCCTGTCAGACCATCTTGGTCATACTGGTTAGACCTGGTTTACCACCGTGACTAAACTGATGAGGGCTGATAAACCAACTTGACGACCTTAAACTGTTTTTTTTTCTTCTCTGGTCTATCTGCTTGCCGAGTTTTTCTTGTCTTTTCTTGCAGTAGTGCCATTCTGTGGGCTCCTTGAGTAATTATTTGTACGTTTCAGTTTTTCTAAACATGAAACAATCTTCATCTGTTCTCAGGTTCAGATGGTAAAGATGGCCGACCTGCGACAGCATCTGCCCAGAGACTGTTTACCTGAGCACCTGGGCGGCTGTTTGCCTCTGGACGTGCACAGCTGGAACCTGCAGCTGCTGTCCGAGCAGAACGGGCGTGTGGACCCTGTTGATGAGCTGGTGGGGATTCCTCTGGAGAACACGTCCATACACACGCCTGGACCTGAGGCCATGAGTCTGGCCGAGCTCATGGCCCACCTGAACCGGGCCCAGCGCAGCGGGATCTACCTGGAGTACGAGGAGCTTCGCAGAGAGCAGCCACCTGGAACCTTCACCTGTGCGCTGTAAGTGGAACATTCCAATCAACCAATCAGATTTGAGGGATTGGTTTAGAGTTTAGGCTTATAACCAAGGTTAGGTGCTTCTACATCAGTGTTATTCATCTATCATTTCTAGGGCTGTCCTCGACTAAAGATGTTTCTAGTCGACTAATAGTCGTTCATTTAAGCGATTAGTCCACTAATCGCGCGTTTATTTTAATAAACCAAATAAATCATAATCACCTATATACATAGCCTAATCAGCGCTCAAGCGCATCGGCAAACGTAATGATTATGAATGTGGCATGAAAAAACAGGAGACTGTCATTTTAATAATTCATTGATAAACTAGTGTTTTCTGTATTTTCGGCTGCAGTGACACTGACTCATCTCCGCACTAGTGGACGCGCCTATATGCACGTTTCATATGGATTAGATAATCTGAGAATATTTGTTTTCCATTTTAATTGGTTAATTTAAAAGTAGACATTAGACAAAGTAGACAAGCTTTCCATAGATATATTTCTCATGTCTGTGAGGCGGAGTTTCAGTTAATTTTTGTGACTCACTCAAGTTCACTTGAGACCGAATCATCAGAAAGCGCATCCGGTGTGTTTTCATTAGGCTATTTTACAAAAGCACAATGTTTTGTTGTTATTGTGAGTTTACAGAAATAAAAGCAAAGCATTTAGAGTTTCGAATGTTGGATCATTCTTATATGTATGACCAAAAATGACAGAGGCCTATTTTAAGTTAAAGGGTTATTTCACCCAAAAATGAAAATTACTTTATTAATTATTACTCGCCTCATGTCGTTCCACACCTGTAAGACCTTCGTTCATCTTCAGAACACAAATTAAGATATTTTTGATGAAATCCGATGGCTCAGTGAGGCCTCCATTGCCAGCAAGATAATTAACACTTTCAGATGCTCAGAAAGCTACTAAAGACATATTTAAAACAGTTCATGTGACTACAGTGGTTCAACCTTAATGTTATGAAGTGACGAGAATACTTTTTGTGTGCCAAAAAAAACAAAATAACAACTTTATTCAACAATATCTAGTGATGGGCGATTTCAAAACACTGCTTCATGAAGCTTCGAAGCTTTACAAATCTTTTGTTTTGAATCAGTGGTTCGGAGCATGTTTCAAACTGCCAAAGTCACGTGATTTCAGTAAACGAGGCTTCGTTACATCATAAGTGTTTCGAAATTTCAATGGTTCACATGACTTTGGCAGTTTGATACACGCTCCGAACCACTGATTCGAAACAAAAGATTCGTAAAGCTTCGAAGCTTCATGAAGCAGTGTTGATCGCACCGGCGCCTCCATGTCATGCATTAAGCACGCTCTCTACACAAATACTTGGATATGCGCCAAATAATAGCGCACATTTATCTAGGTTAACGTTAGAGCAAGTGGACTTGTAAAGTTGCTACTACTTACATATTTCAAATGTTAAGACATATTTGAGTTCGATGAATAATAGGCGAATGTTTGGATTTCCTGCCGTTAACGATCTGTCCGTCAACATCTTTTTACATCTTACTTGGCAAAATGAGACTTTAACTTCCATAATGTGGGGTATGTCAGAGTAAAACAGAATATTTGGTGGGAAATAATATAAAATGTTATTTTAGTAATGTTTATATACTATTATAGTTTTTATACTATAGTTTTTAGTTTTTCACATTATTTAATTTTTTGTTTAGTTTTGTTATTTGCTCTTGTCGTTTTTATTAGTTTTTGTTATTTTTAAATATTACTATTTAAGTTTATTTTTATGTAAGTTTAAGTTTTTATTTATGTCCAGTTAGACTTATTTCAGTTATTTGCCAAGGCAACATTTCTAATCTTTGTTTAGGTATATTTTATTTTATTTCTGCTTTATTTCAGTTAACAAAAATGTTTTTAATAGATTGATTTTGATTTTATTCACCAGGATTTGATTGGATTGTGAGGCCAAAATCAAGGCCATATGATTTTGTCAGCAGAAAAGAATAACATCTTCAGAATGTGCACAATAATTGATTTCACATTGTCGTTGAACTTCTGCAGGGCTGCTCACAACCAGGAGCGGAATCGCTATGGTGACGTGCTGTGTCTCGATCAGACTCGAGTGCGACTCAAAGCGAGGAGAAACGAGGTTTGTGCTGTCTGATGTCATTCAGTTTAGGCCTGCTGCATTTATTTGATCAACTATACAGTGAAAACAGTCATTTTTACAATTTAAAAGAACTGTTTCCTATTTGAATATATTGTAAAATGTAATTTATTCCTGTGATCAAAGCTGAATTTTCAGCATCATTACTCCAGTCTTCAGTGTCACATGATCCTTCAGAAATCATTCTAATATGCTGATTCACTGCTCAAGAAACATTCATTATTATTTGATGATTAAGAAGTGTTTCTTATTATTATCAGTGTTCAAAACAGTTCAAAAGAACCGCATTTATTTGAAATAGAAATCGTTTTAATGTCTCTTTGCTGAATAGTGATGAATGGTGGTGTATATTCTGATCGGACACTGATCTTTTGTTTTCTCTCCACAGAGATCAGACTACATAAATGCCAGCTTCATGGATGGATACAAACAGAAAAATGCATATATTGGGACACAGGGTAAAAATAATCACAGTTTATAAAACCACATTAGATTTAGTGTTACGATTTGTAACCTGCACTGGAACTGAAGCATCTGTTGTTTCTTAACAGGTCCACTGGAGAAAACCTATGGAGATTTCTGGAGAATGGTGTGGGAGCAAAGTGTGCTTGTCATCGTCATGACAACAAGGTAAGAAGTCACAGAGGCTGCTTCCGAAATCACATACTCTGAGTAGGTACTTATTTTGGATAAGTACTTACTTTGCAACCACTTAAAAAGTGTGTTCTGTAAAGTATGTTCTATAACGTACTACATTCGCCATAGGGCTGCACGATTAATCATATTTTAATCGCGATAACGATATCTGCTTCTCTCGATTGATTACAAATAATCGTCACGATATTGGCCCGCTCGTTATTTATCCTGAAAACGTGTTTTTTCTTTGGGATATGCTTGTTGTTGCCAGATGCAAAGAGATTAAATCCCCCAAATAGAGCTTTTCCCTTAAAAGGATATACTTTCTTCCCGGTGTTTTACTTAATCTGTGCAATCTGGCAACTCTGTGTACGCGCTCCCTCTAAATGCGGAAGAAGCGCTGATGATCTGAAAACAAACATGTGCGTTGGAGTTTAGCGATCTCCACAGCGAAATTCTGCTTCAATGAAAGTGTCATACAGCCAGTCTTTGTTTCTTCACAAGCCACTCGTACTATATTTGTGTGACTAAATCTGCCACGATCAAACCTTCAGCGATGAATTTCAACAAATGCAACACGGATCTCCACCTTACTGTTTGCAGAATGCACTTTTGCAACCTATGTGACAATTCAATCGGCAAAATGAACATAATTTGGAATTATTGGAAATAATATTAGGAGTTTCGCCGTTTTATCTTTTGAAGTTCCTAAAGGTTTTATCAGTTTTCAGTTGAAAATGATGCCGCCACTGGGACGTTCTAAAATGAAACGCTTAACGTGCCACCTACAGGCCTTTTGGGTGAAGTGTAGGTTGGTAAAGAACGTGCAAAATGGCCATAACTACATTACCCTTTTTGATAGAATAATCGTGATTATAATTTTGAGCAAAATAATCGTGATTATCAGTTTAACCATTATTGTGCAGCCCATGTTGTCAGTATCATGTGACCAGTTGTGTCGCTTCCCTGCCATTCACAAATCCTCTCCTGTGGCCTCATGGGATAGTAAAGTGTCCATCATATGCACACTTCAAAATCTCACCGGAAATAGTAGGTCATCCGGGTACTTTTTGCCTTTTTTATGAGTACTGTGAATTCGGACACATACTGTTTTTTGCCTACTATATAGTAGGGAAGTATGCGATTTCGGATGCAGCCAGACAGTCTAGTTAACAGATATGAAGGAAATGATGTGTAGTCTTCCATAGACAGACTTTTTACTATCACCAGAAAGTCTAGTCCAAATTGCCACTTTAATAAGGCCAAAAAACACCCACTTAGACAGGAAGAGGTTTTCTGACCAACATATATAAAGTGACCAACCACTATGTGATGTTTCACATAAATCAGATTTAACCGGAGAGCAAAATATAATGTACAATTGAGCTCATGAGTTCACATCTACTTGCTACTAAAATGTTTCAAAACTCTTAAATATCTTCAGAGATTCAGTGCCACAAACTTTGGTAAATCCATTGACTAATTTATCCTCATTGTAGCAGACTGGGAACGTAAATACAACTTTGTTGCCTGGTGGGCTGATAAAATGAACCCGCTTCTAGAAATATGTAGAAGTCAGCCACTTTTAGTGTACAATACGAATCAGAATTTAGTGACGCTTTCCATCTGAGACTACATGTGATGCTTTCAGAAGTGGTTCTGTAGAACTGATCTGTTCTGAGATCAGCCATATGGACATTGTCACGGTAGATTACGAAGTCTGCTGCTTAGAGATCTGTGTGTGAATGTGTGTTTGCAGGACGGATGAGGGCGGCCGGAGGAAGTGTGGACAGTACTGGCCCCAGGAGGAGGGTGGTCAGGAGGTGTACGGGCACATCGCTGTGGTCAATCACAGAGTGGACAACCATGCGCATTACAACCAAACCACACTTGAGCTGCACAACACAGAGGTAACACACATACACCGGGTTTATCTCATTTTTAAATCATTTTTAATGAACAACCAGTCAGTAATTATGATTTCATATAATGATTTCAGTCTCTCAAACCACCTTTCATAATGTTGTCTATAGTAGGGGGGCTGGGCAGTACTACTACTAAAAAAAATGTATTGCAACATTTGTCAGCATTTTGATGATATTTTAGCTGTCTTTATGTATTTGCTCTGAAATGGTGTAAAAAAAAAAAAAAAACCTTTTAAGCATAATTTTGGCCAAAAAAGTGTGGAAAACATGACTTGAAAAATAGGCTTTTTGCAAAGTAGATTCAAAATATAAGAATTAAAATACAGTGAAAATCTAGTTACATCATTTCAAGTCATGTGTTTCACACTTTTTTTTCACTAAATGAAAACAAGAAAAAAAACATACTTAAATATTTTTTATTTATATGCACCATTATAGCAGTGCATAGTAATAAAAGGCAATATGATCATTAAAATAAATAAAATAATAATGTAAAATAAAAATAATACATGAATTAAATTATATTGTATTATATATGAGTTGATAATGTATATGAATATATGAATTGATAATATATATGATAATTATATATGAATTATATTGTATTATATATGAATTGACTGATAATTCAGCTTTGCATCACAGGAATAAAATAAATTAAAATATTAACCAGTTATTTTGAATTGTAATATTTCACAATATTATAGTTTTAATTTATTTAAATAAATAAATAAATAAATAATATATATATATATATTCATATTTTTAATTGTGGAAACCGTGATACATTTTTTCAGGATTCTTTGATGAATAGAAAGTTCAAAAGAACAGCATTTATTGGAAATAGAAATCTTTTGTAACATTATAAATGTCTTTACTGTCACTTTTGATCAATTTAATTCATGTTTGCTGAATAAAAGTATTGATTTCTTTAAAAAAGAAAACTCTTACTTCCCCTAAACATTTGAATGGTAGTCTAAATATAAATTAATAAATAAATAAATAGTCTTTTGGAATCTTAATGACCAAAACAATTGTGTTAAAAAGGTAATATTCACAATGCTCTGCTGTACTGTATATATCGCCAGCAAATCTATATATATAATATATGTTTAGTTTTTCTGACTTGTGTCTGAACTTATTTTATTGCTGTTTTTTCCCAGACGTTTGAACAGAGACAAGTGACTCATTTTCAGTTCCTCAGCTGGCCTGATTACGGGGTCCCATCCTCCGCACTGTCTCTGATTGGCTTCCTGGGTGCCGTGAAGCAGCAGCAGCAGTGGGCGGTCCAGGCTTTCGGCTCACAGTGGAGAGGTCATCCGCTCGGCCCGCCGATGGTGGTCCACTGCAGCGCTGGCATCGGCAGGACCGGTCAGTAATTAAACGCATCACCAAAACAAATCTACATACTAACGAGGCACCTAAAAGCGATAGGCTGCATCTGAAATCGCATACTTCCCTACTAAATACTAGGCTAAAAACAGTATGTGACAAAAGAAGTCATTTTAATTTTTGTGTGAACTATCTCTTTAATAGCTTATCAGACTGACCTCTTCTCCCCGCAGGTACATTTTGTGCGCTGGATATCTGTCTATCGCAGCTGCAGGATGTCGGAACCCTTAACATTTGCCAGACGGTCCGACGGATGAGAGCACAGCGTGCCTTCAGCATCCAAACACCCGAGCAGTACTATTTCTGCCACACCGCGATCCTAGAGCACGCCCAGAGACAGGGCCTGCTTTCAGCCAATCAGTGAGCAGCATGGCCCACTCGTAGCCAATCAGAGACCGAAAAGGCCTAATCTTATCCAATCAGTAAGAGGCAAGGCCTGCTCTCATGCAATCATAAGACAGGGCTCGTTTTTGGTTGATCAGCGACTCTAAGACAAGATGATTCCCAATCAAAATCACTGGGTTTTTGATTAATCTGTCACTATTAAAAGAATGGCAGCATAAACCGTAACCATAAATGACTCTGTTTGAAGGGGGTGTCTAAATGTTAGTGTACTCTATGTAATGTTGTGCTGCATTTTGTGCAGTTTACTCTGTGAATTTCACATGAAGCTTCAAATCAACCGCGCTCAAATGTGATTCAGGACCGAACATACAATTTCTAATATTCGGTGTTATTTTTTTCACACTGTAAGTGTTTTTATTGAATGACGCCTCAGACCAACAGTCTGTCATCACGTTTTGAAGGGTTAATTCACCCAAAAATGTAAATTCTGTCTTTATTTACCCTCATGTCGTTTCAAATCCATTTTTACTTGCTTTTTTCGTGGAACACAAAAGAACAACTTCAGCAGAATGGTGGTGTCCTAATGTCGTATTCCCTTCTTTCCTTTTTTGGACCACAAAAGGAGAATTTTTTTTTTTTTTAAAAATGTCCCGCTCGCACTCGTCCATATAATGACAGTGACCAGCAACAAGCTTTTTTTAAAAAAGACACAAAAGTATCACAGAATGATCCCATGCGACATGTCGTATATAAGAAGTGTTCTGAGAGTGTACTATAGGGTTTGGTGAAACACAAACCGAAATGTAATGTATTATTTAACGAAAATCCTGACCTTGGCCGTTGATCTTCTGTGCATGGCTATGCGACGTGCGCTTTCGTGAGACTCTATTAGCGCCGCAGTTCACTCCGACTCGCCTAGAAAAAGCACACAAGTTGTGAGTAATCGAGTTTAATAAATACGCGACATGAAATACAATGCCTAGAAATCCCAAAAAAAGTATCCGTATATTTTCCTAACTGAGTTAAATATCTCTGGACCGGAACTCCGTTTGTCTGATGACTGTCAGAATGACAGTTGACAGATGTGAAGAACGCGATAACTTCTTGTTACGATGAACACAACGGATATATTCACCTCAGAGAAGAAGATACAAGGATTGTATTTCATGTAGCGCATTTATTCATCTTGATTTCTCACAGCTTGTGTGCTTTTCTGGGCGAGTTGGAGTAAACTGCGAGTCTCATGAACGCGCAGTCGAGCACAGAAGAGGATTTTCATTAAATAATACATTAAATTTCATATCGTATACCCCCAGAACACTTGGAATATATGGCACGTGTCACATGGGATCATTCTGTGATACTTTTGCGTCTTTTTTAAAAAGTTTGATGCTGGTCGCTATTTACTGCCATTATATGGACGAGTGCGACCTGGACGTTTTTTAAAAATATTTCTTTTGTGGTCCAAAACAGAAAGAAGGGCATACGGCATTAGAACAACATCAAAGTGAGTAAATGATGTCGGTGCCGATAGCCTCGTGGGCAGCACGCCCACATATAGCACCGTTGCGCTTCGGGTGACCCGAGTTCGAGTCTTGGCTCGAGGACCCTTCCTGATCCCGCCCCCCTCTCTCTCTCTCTCTCTCTCTCTCTCTCTCTCTCTCTCTCTCTCTCTCTCTCTCTCTCTCCCACTTCACTTCCTGTCTGCTTACTGTCCTGTCATAATAAAGGCAAAAATGCCAAAAATAGATCTTTTTTAAAAAGTGAGTAAATGATGACTTAATTTTAGTGCCGTCAAACGATTAATCGCATCCAAAATAAAAGTTTGTGTTTACATAATATGTGTGTGTGCTGTGTATATTTATTATGTATATATAAATACACACTCATGCATGTATATATTTAACAAAAATATATTATATTAATTAAAGATGCACCGATAGCCGATTATTCAGAGTGATATCTGCCGATACCGATAGTTTGGGGGTTCTGCCTTTTATACCTTCTTTTAAATTAATGATCATTTCATTATAATTAAAAATTAATCATTATATTTTTAATTATTATATTTTGAAAGGAAAGCAAATAAAAACCTTTATTCTCTCCATTTCATCAACTTGTTTCAGAGTAACTGGTATCAGTTATAAACATACTCAAATTAATATTAACACACATTAACTAAATTCTGAAGATTAAATTAATATTACTTAACTTTCTGAATGTTATTAATTCATATAATTACTATTGATACTGAACATCAAACTGGTTTCTTAGCATTTTCTTTACACAAAGTACAAATTCAGTGCATTTTCCTGCCCTTTTTTGATTGACAGGATATATCGGCTCTGACTTACGGCTGTTTTTAAACTAACACATACATGTATATTTATATATAATTTATATTATATATAAATATAAATATTTTATATATAAATATTAGAGATTCACAGATATATCTGCCAATAATCGGTATCGGCCGATAAAAGCAAATATTTATAAAATATTTATATTTATATATAAATATACATGTAAATATTTCTTAAATAAATACATGTATGTGCGTGTATTTATATATACATAATAAATATACACAGTACACACACATTATGTAAACAAACTTTTATTTTGGATGCGATTAATCGCGATTAATCGTTTGACAGCACTACTTAATTTTCATTTTAGGATGAACTATCCCTTTAATGAAAGAGAATGATGGTGGATACTGTCAATCTCTAAAATTTACTAAATAACACCATGAAAGTAGTCATATGGCTCCTTTATTGTTTTTTTTTTGGAGCTTGACAACGTCCGTCTCTATTCACTGAGTCGTTATATGGAAAAGAGCACAAACATTCTGCTCCTTTTGTGTTCCACAGAAGAAAGTCATACAGGTTTGAAATGACATGACGGTGAGTAAATAAAAACAGAATTTATTTTTTGGATGAACTATTCATTTGAAAATGTTCAGTTTTATACTCCTGTTCGACCCATGGGAAACATTCATTGCACACTTTAGATTTTTATGTATTTGCTGGATTTGAATGCAGATTTATTGTCTAAATATATAGACAATATTTTGCCTGTCTGTATTTTGTGTGTCAACTTTGGGAAATGTCTCTGTAGTTTGTAAGACATTTTTTGCAGTAGCATCTGAAGAATGGGAAACCATAAATGATGGTTTAGACGGCCAGGATGAGGAAAAGTCGTCTCACATCAACTGGGTGGATCGGTAAACCTCTATAATGCAACAATTACTCAATTGATATAGTCTTTAATTAGTGTGGTGTAAATGTGAGATGGCTACGTCGAGTCATTTACACTTTGTAATAATTCTGTCTGTTAATATTGTACTAATAACCTGTTTAAAACATCTAAAAGCTCCTGTAAAGTGCATTTAGAATCGCTTTTTATTTTGTTGTGGGTTGAAAGTGTCTTTGCTACTGAATTCATATTGAATTTTCTTGTAGTGAAGCATCTCTACACACCCCAATGATTCCAGGATCTGCAGTCCTGCCTTGATGGGCACAAAATGTGACCAATTTGTGTATTTTTCTATTATACCCATGCTTTGTGTCCTTACTTATTACTCCCAAATATATATGTAAATTATATTTTCTTTTATATCCAATTTTTTCTTGTTTCTTATGTCAAAAAACTAACCTGTAACGTCAAGCTTATGATTATCAATAAGTTTGCAGCGGTTCTGTTAGTGATAAAGTGCTTTGATATGCAATTAAAGAGCCTTATTCCACATGTACGTTTGGATTGAGTGAAATGTTTATGTGAAGACTGTACAGGTGGCATCCTCAAAATAGACCTGTCCAAACTGCAATGTCATTTAAGCAAAACCAAATCAAATCCATGTGTTTTAAAGTTTATTAAATGGAAAAACTATATACTGCCTGAGTGTTTTAATTGAACCTTTCACTACTAGATTAAAGGTCCTGTAGTGTATGTTAAAAAATGAATCGTTATTAAAGGGATAGTTCACCCAAATCTGTCATCATTTACTCTCCCTGAAGTTGTTCTTTTTTTGTGTATTTTCTGAGGAAAAAACACAAAAAAAGTTGTAAGCAAGTTTTCAAATTTGTGCGCATAGTAGAATATATGTGCTACCTGTCGCTTTTTTCCACGGTATTCGTTTTTAAGAGACTTTATTAATATTAATGATAATGCGAAGTTGTATCAAGTATAATATAACGTTGGTGTTGATGAAGTACATACAACAAAAAAAGTTGGGAAACAGAAATTTTTATTTTTAATAACGCACATAAAATGTTTCTACAAACGTTGAGGCCGTAGGCTCTTTAAACTGGAAGGGGAGCGACCCGCGCTTATTTAGCCAATCAGAAACGCTCTCCATCTGTCAATCATTTTGCGCGTTCTTTGCTAAACTGCCTTTCGAGGGCGGGGCTTTGACGAGGGGCGTGTTCTAATTCACCAAAATAAAATCGCATACACATACAGTACCTGCTGCCACATCTCTGTCAGTTGATATAGTCAAATTCAAACAATGTTGTTTTAAAATATTACTATTTTGCTTTAGTTGAGGGTATTTATTATCTGATAACACATATTTGTGTGCGTGTGTCTTTCAGAGTGAATAATAATTACAAAGAAAAGCATCTAGTCCGATACTACAGGTGTGTTAAAGCAGAGTACATCTCTGTTCCTATGGATTTGGCGGGTCGTATTCAAATCCAGATGACGCATACTGTCGCGTAGGCCAATGGGAGGAGAGGGGGGCGTTCCCAACTATTTGTTCCAAACACGAATCCGGAGTGCGAGGCTCTTTTTCGCAGGTATGTAGCAGCTGGGCAAAAGAAAACAAATTTATGTTGTCCTCTTTTGATCGAATATATGTTTCTGTCGGTGTTTGAGTGCTTTCTGCAAGGGGCTGGTCGTTCCAGAGATTTTAATGTGTTAATCGGGGCTGTTTGTTCGATCATGGCACATTAAGGGGAGAAAAGGGGCAAAGCTTTGGCCAACTGAAGCCCCAAAGAAACGTGTATCTCTATGTTATGACACACAAACCCATCTGTTTGCGTCCGATGCTTTAACGAGGGCTTTTAGCACTTGTTTTTGACCTGAAAGCAGATCTGTAGCTGTGTCTGGTGTTCAGAGGGGGAGGGAAGAGGTGCTCAAACACGGTTAGACATTTTCCCCTTCAGTCTCCCAGTAAACAAAGAATATTAGATCAACTGGCGTGTTTGTGCTGTAATGTGTGATCGGATCTCTCATTTCAGATCCTCGCATGATCACATAGAGAGTCCATGTTTATGCGATCAGATTTTTAGTTCCCATTTTGACTTTGGGTCTGATTACTAAAGGACAACATGTCATGAAATAGGCGTGTGTGTTGGTGGTGTCATGTTCGTGTGTGCTTGTTCAATCCAGAAATCATGAGATCATGAAATCTGTCCCTAATAAACGTTTGATGGTGTTTATATGCGGATCTTTTGTTCGGTGTCGTGTTTTGGTGCTCGCGAACATGCTGAATATTTGAGCGCTTTGCATCAAAATCAGTCCGAACTTGTTTATTCTGTCAGTTTGAGCTGTTTTGGTTCGGGTTGTATTGGGTTTTGTCCGTATTTAAGCGAAACGCTGTGCACACATACACGCGCACGCCTCAGCTCTGACTGACTGCGGACGGACGGGGCGAGGAATCCCGGGCACTAGCTTAAGCCCCGCCTCTCGTGGGCGGAGCATGGCAATATGAGCCTCACGTCATACATAACGCCCTCTCAGAGCTCCCGACTAATCGGAATCGAGGATTTCTCTGCGTGAACGCCCCTGTTGGGTTACGTCATGCTTTACGCGTTCTCAGAGCGCCTGACCAATCGGAGTCAAGGAATTCTATAAGAGGCGTTTATTTAATGAAATTCCTCTTTCTGATTGGCCAACTGTTTTGAGGGGGCGTAAAAAATGACGTAACCTCAGGCAGGAAGTTCAGGAAGTTGCTGAAAGCGTTCAGATATAATGCCGCGATTTTATTAATAGTATCACAAAGAGTAATCGCGCGTTATATTAAAGCTAAACCCGGACGTAGCTAAAAACAGATTGCTACACCAGTCTAAAGAGAGAATTATGTGCTGCTCAAAGCCAGTCGCCGTTTTAGGAGTTTTGTGTTTGTGTGTGTACGTGTGTGTGTGTGTGTGTTTTACGTGTGTGAAACAGTGGCGGGTTTGGGCTCAACCCCCCGAACAATGTTAATTTCTTGTTTGAGTGACAGCTGAGAACGTTCAATAAAAATACAACCCAATGCCGTCTCCTGAGCAATGAGCCAATCAGAGACCGAGTGGGCGGAGACTGTGTGCAAGCCCAAGCTAGCCCCTCCCCTCCCTACCGCTTGTTTTCAACAGGATTTTACGCGTTAGTTGATTTTAAACTCAGTTTTAATGTGTTTTATCGGTATTTTCACACAGAGTTTTAGTATTTCGGGGATATTTTAACCGCTTTGGTGTACTGTAAGCGCAACTAACAGAAGCGGGTGAGTCTCAGAGCTATAAATTACCAGTTTTATTCAGTATTTCTGAACTTTTTTTCCTCTCAGTAAACTGGTTTTCTGTCAGACTGAAACTTCCGACCTTTAGTTTTCATAGTTGCTTTGATAATGGTGAAACACCTGACTAAACTTTGTCACTTTTAGTCGCGAGTTAGCAAGTTAGCATTATTGGTATGCATGTGCAGGAGAGGCACGCACACACACTAAGCACATGTATATACAAACCCCATATACATACTGTATGTATACACACCATATACATTTATTATATACACAACACACCATTCACATGTGTATATACTATACACCACATGCATATTTAAATATACAGGTATATACATATACACATATATATATTTGCACCTACACACTATTGCTCATGTAATATATACATATTATATACACATTTTGTGAACATTACTCATCTGATAGTTATCTAAACTAGTTGATCTCTTGTTGTTTATGCTTTTGACTACAGCCAAATCATGTTTTTTCATACTTGTTAAATTGGTTTCTTTGTCTTGTCTTTTTCAGGTCTTAGTGCCCTCTGAGTATGAGTACAGCATGAGGAGGTGTTTAGAGGATCAGGAGCCGGTGTTCACCCCACAACAACGCCGGCTTCCCGGCAGCGCAGAGGGCTTCCAGCACAGGGTTCTTGCCCCAGCGCCTGCCGTATTCGAGGCTGTGGCTGACGGCATGCAGCCTACTCCAGGAATACAGTACCCGGTTCCCCAGACATACCAGGTTTGAACACTTGCCATCATGAGGCATATATAGACCTTATGTAGCCCCGCCCCTTTTAAGCACTGCGCTCATTGTGTTCTGTCTTCCGGTTTGTATTTCCACAGCATGAAGGTAAGATCTTACGGATTTATGAATGAACCGCTCGTTTTAAAATCTTCCCGGTCTAACTGACATTTGTTATGATATCCACTTTACAATGCTCATGATAACCTTCGTTAACTCTACAAAAAGTAAATCCACTTCACCAGCTAATTACTCTTCAACAGCGATGCCATAGAAATATACAGAGCTACCGCAAAAACGGTTGTTTTCTTTGGCACATAAGGTCTATAGCTCCTAGAAATGTGTTCCCACTGCGTCCAGTTAATCCAGAGTGACTCCAGAGTGTGACTCTAGACCAAAATTATATTTTTTAGTATCATTGAGATACTATTATAGTTTTCTATTTTCATTCAAATTTTAAAGTTTTAATAATTTTATCTTTTTTATGTCTGTATAGTTTTTATTCATTTTTAATTCCGATTTAAATTATTTTATATAGTTAAACTAAATGAAAATGAGAAATGTTGCTGAAATAAAATAAAATATAAAAACACTTAAACTTATTATATATATACATAATATTTTATGTATACGTGTGTGTGTGTGTGTGTGTGTATATATATATATATATATATATATATATATATATATATATATATATATATAATATATATATATATATATTTTGAAGTGGATCAAAAGTTAATCAAAGTTGTCCTAAGAAAAAAGGTTTTGATCCACTTCAAATGTTGACTACTGTATGTGTGTGTGTGTGTATATATGTGTATATATATGTATATATATATATATATATATATATAATATAAACACACAGTTTCAGGGTCTTGCTCCACATTGCTGTATATTAAGCGTCACGTATAATCTGAAACATAATCTGAGGACAAAATAATTATTCTTGCCTAGTTTGGAGGATTTGTTATGATTATGAAACAACTTCATTCATTATTAATGAGATCTTTGCACCGTTCCTGTTTTCAGGTGTCTACAGTGGCCCAAAGCTCAAGTGGTCACGGTCACACTCCCAGTCCGGCGGTCCACAGCGGGCCTCACCATCATGGTCCAGCAGCGGTCCAGGCCCACGGTCCTGCGCCGGTGCAGGGTCACGCCCACCCGCCCACGCCCTCTGCATCCGCACAGGGGCAGCAGCAGTTCCAGAGACTCAAGGTTCGTTTTGGGAGTCTAACAAATAAGATCCTGCAATGGCAGCTGTGTGCGCGAGATAAACTGGATTGCTGTTTTCGTTATTGCAGGTGGAGGACGCCCTGTCTTACCTGGACCAGGTGAAGCTCCAGTTTGGCAGTCAGCCACAGGTCTACAATGATTTCTTGGATATCATGAAAGAGTTTAAATCTCAGAGGTGAGTTTATTCACATGTAGGATTGTCATGATAAAATTTTATTAGTTGATACTATAACACAGCAAGAACTGTATGCTATTATACCTAACAAATTGAACCTTTATTTTTATCATAAATAACAACAAAATAAAGAAGAAATTACACTGCGGTTTAAAAATTTGAGGTCTTAAGATTTTTTTAATGATTTTAAAAGAAGTCTCTAATGAGGCAGCACTTATTTGATAAAAAAAAATACAGTAAAAACAGTAATATTGTGAAATATTGTTACAATTTAAAATAAGTGTTTTCTATTTGAATATATTGTAAAATGTAATTTATTCCTGTGATCAAAGCTGAATTTTCAGCATCATTACTCCAGTCTTCAGTGTCACATGATCCTTCAGAAATCATTCTAATATGATGATTTGCTGCTCAAGAAACATTTCTGTTTATCAGCTGCTTCATGTTTTTGTGGAGAAGGCGATAGTTTTTCCCCAAGATTCTTGTATAATTAGAAGGTTCAAAAGAACAACATTTATTTGAAATAGAAATCTTTTGTAACATTATAAATGTCTTTACTTTCTCTTTTGATCAATTTTAACGTGTCCTTGCTGAATAAAAGTATTCTTTTTTCAAAAAAAAAAAAAAAATTACTGACCCCAAAATTTTGAATGGTATTGAAACTTACCAGCCATTGTTTCTATTTACTTATAAAATTTATTTAGGTATTTCTCAATTAAAATATTTCTCAATAAAAATCTTTTACTGCTTTTATCAAATTTTTATCATGAGATTTCTTTTGACTTGAGTAATGCCATGTGGACTGAGAAAAATAATATAAACCATTATGCATGTAATGTCCTTGTCCTCTTCTCACATTCAAGTCCTGCCCTACATTATTTCCCACAATCTTCTGTTTGACTGGAAAATATTTCATCATAATTAATAACTGCAAATGCTTTCTCTCTCTCTCTCTCTCTTATTCTGCAGTATTGACACTCCGGGCGTAATCAGCAGGGTGTCGCAGCTCTTTAAGGGTCACCCTGATCTCATTATGGGGTTTAACACATTTCTTCCGCCGGGATACAAGATTGAAGTTACGAGATACAAGGACAATGACCTGGTTAACGTGACTACGCCCGGTGAGATCCACCACATCACACCTCATGGCATCTCCGTGCAGCCGCAGCAGCACCAGAACCAGAACCAGATCCACACAAACCCTCCCAGCCTGGCATCCACACCTCCCGCCCAACCCACACCGAAAAGCAAGGTAGTCATGAGGGCTGGGTTAAAAATATAGATTTTTCGGTTACACTTTATTTTACAGTGCCGTAGTTACATTGTAATTACTCATATGTACTAACTACTATTAACTAACTACATGTACTTACTATAGAGTTACAGTTAGGGTTTGGTTTAGGGTTAGTTACTTGTAATATCCATATTTAAAACTTTATTAACTATAATAACTAGCTTCCGGCAGTCGAAAAGAAATTAAGGTTTTTGAGGAAACATTGCAGGATTTTTCTCCATATAGTGGACTTTAACGGGGACCAACGGGTTGAAGGTCCAAATTGCAGTTTCAGTGCAGCTTCAAAGGGCTCTACACGATCCCAGATGAGGAATAAGGGTCTTATCAAGCGAAACAATTGGTCATTTTCTTAAAAAAAAAAAAAATTTGTATACTTTTTAATCACAAATGCTCGTCTGCACTGCTCTGCGATGCACCACGAATTACGTAATCACATTGGAAAGGTCACAGTGACGTAGGCAGAAGTACCGCGGTAGGTACTCTCATTTTCTCCTCCAACTTCAAAGTCGTCCAACATCATTGTTTTACCGCATACGTTAAGTGCGACCTTTCCAACATGATTACGTAATGCGTGGCACATCGCAGAGCAGTGCAAGACGAGCATTTGTGGTTAAAAAGTATATAATTTTTATTATTTATTTATTTTTTAGAAAATGACCGATCGTTTCGCTAGATAAGACATTTATTCCTCGTCTGGGATCGTGTAGAGCCCTTTGAAGCTGCTCTGAAACTGCAGTTTGGACCTTCAACCTGTTGGTCCCCGTTGAAGTCCACTATATGGAGAAAAATCCTGGAAGGTTTTCCTCAAAAACCTTAATTTCTTTTCGACTGAAGATAGAAAGACATGAACATCTTGGATGACATGGGGGTGAGTAAATTATCAGGAAATTTTAATTCTGAAGTGAACTAATCCTTTAAGAAAAATTTACACCTACCGTATCTGATATATATATCCAAATGAATCGAAATTGAATTGAATTGAGATCAGAATAAAATCCAATAGCAATCTTGTGAATTAAAATCGATTCATGAAAATTGTACCTAGTAGTCACACTGCAAATGTCTTTTCCCAAAGTTACCGTTTAGTCCTGATCAGGATCAATGATCGTTTTTTTTCATCTCTCTCTGTACAGCCGCTGCAGTCTCCAGCTCCGACTCCGAGCAGTCATCCCACTCCGTCCATCCATCCATATGCATCCCCGCGTTCGCCCCCGCTGCAGCCCCATACTCCCATCAACACCATGCCCACCGCCCCACCACTGCAAAACAACCAGCCCGTGGAATTCAACCACGCCATCAACTACGTCAACAAGATTAAGAATCGCTTCCAGGGCCAGCCCAACATCTACAAGTCCTTCCTCGAGATCCTGCACAAATACCAGGTCAGACCAGACAAACACTAAAAACACTAAATTATAAATTATAATCCACACTCAATTTACAAATATCTCTTATACTTGTTTTGTTAATCAGAAGGAGCAGCGTAATGCTAAAGAAGCGGGTGGGAGCTACACCCCGGCCCTGACCGAGCAGGAAGTTTACGCTGAGGTGGCCCAACTCTTCAAAAACCAGGAAGATTTGCTCTCTGAGTTCGGACAGTTCCTGCCAGATGCCAACAGCTCTGTGGTGAGTCTCCACCTCTGCTCTGACTCCGCCCACTCTTTCGGCTCCTTTTTTTTTTTTTGGTGCACTCAAGTTCACAGAGAGAGACGGCAGAAATCGCACCCTGTTTGATTTCATTATTATTTTACAAAAGCACAACGTTTTGTTGTTATTGTAAGCACACACAAAGAAAAGTCGACTCTTCACAGATTCAAACGATGTATTACTCTTATCTGTATGACCAAAAATGATGGAGTATTTAAAGTTTAGTTTTAGTTAACTATAATATTTCTGTTACGAACTTCCTCTAGCTGCTGGGGAAGACTGCAGCGGAGAAGGCTGAATCTATGGGTAAAGATCCCGGTGGAACGGTCAAGAAACCGCAGCTCAATAACAAGCAGAGGCTCAATCAGAACGGCTGCCAGAAATGCAAACATCCGACTACACCCGTCACTCCACCTGTGAAGGTACCACTTCATGGAAATACATCTCATTTATATTGAATGAATTTCATAGTTTTTGGCATGTCGCCCAGTTTTGCTTACTGATCGAAAACATCATCTTCATTTGGTTTATTAACTTTAACTTTCTTGATTTCCCCATTTTCTAATTTTTAAGAAAAAGCTGAAGTTAATGAATATCAAAGATTCATCGGCGGCTGAGGCTGGCAAACACAGCGGAGGAACAGAGTCTCTTTTCTTTGACAAAGTGAGTTGCTCTGGTTTAATGTAGTGATGTTGATTTAAAAAGCAGGTTGTTTTATCTCAAAAGTTTACATTTCCAATATCGACTGACATTATTCATCTGTTTGTAGGTGCGGAAAGCTTTGCGAAGTGCTGAAGCCTACGACAACTTCCTCCGGTGTCTAATCATTTTTAATGAGGAAATAATTTCTCGTGCTGAGCTGGTTCAACTTGTGGTTCCATTTCTGGGGTAAGTTCAGTTTAAAGTGGAGTTTGATTTTATGTATGTTATTTTATTTATTTTAATTTAAATGTACACTATGCAGGGCTCAACACTAAGGATTTTTTCTACTGGCCCGGTCAGGACAGTGGTTCAAATTTTTACTTGCCCTGCCAAAATTTTCACTTGCCCCACAACAAAAAAATTAATAAAGTAAAAGAAAAGAAAATGGGCCTATAAAAAAAGCCTAATTATTGTTTTTGTTGTTTTTGATACATATAACCTTAATAAATAGGATTATGACACGAAAAGCTACTAGATTAACTCACTTAAATTTTAAATATTGTTAGACAAATAAACAGTAAGTAATAAAATAGTAACAAATAATCAAATTATGAGTAATAGCAAAAATAAATACAACAGAACAAACTAAATGAAATAAACAGTGCTTTTCAAGTTTTTCATGTAGGTTTAAACAGGAGATTTTCAGGTACAGAAATTGTAATCTAATGTATAGCTAACTATATAACTAAACTTTATTAAAGTTAATCAGTCAAGAGCAGTTACAGATGCATAAATAATGTTTTGAAATGTTGAAAATATAAAACGTTAAATACTGTTATTTGAAATCATTTTAAAAATGAAAAGACACTTTAAACGTGAAATTTAACCCGCCAGTAGGTGGCAGCAAGTCCCTGTTAATGAGCGAGTCATTGAGATTCAACCGATTCATTCAAACGGCTGATTCATTCAGGAAGCGTTGCTCAGAGACGTAAAACAATGCTGTGTAGACTTTGGAACTATTTTCGTAGGCGAAATAGAGCGAAACAGGCGATTTGGTGTCTAAAATGTAAGTCACTTGATATTAAGTTCTTGTTCATTAAACTGTACGCTGTATAAAATCAATATCACATTTGTAATCGTGCTGATATTTGGGGAAAAATGGCGCTCTTTGTTTAATATTGCATGCGTGCACTCAATTGGTGTGTTTTTGTAAAGTGAGGGACATACTCGATAGTTTCAGATCATTAAATGAACAATTACGATATCATAGACGATATATATCGCACACCCTACAGCACTGGCCCGATCAGGCAAGTGACAGTTCTGCCTACTGTCCTGAGCGTCGTTCACACTGCCCCGGGCCATCGGCCAGTCCTTACTGTCGAGCCCTGCTATGTAACTTTTGGCCCTCTAGCGGTTAAAAAACAAAACTGCATGCATTTTGTTGAAGAACATTGTTTTGGTTGTGCTTTAGCTCTGTAATTATCCTGCTGCTCATTAAATATTCACTACTAGGCTTAAGAGATATAACTAGTTTCGATGGAAAGGACCTCAAGCTGACTAGCTGAAGACATGGTACTTTTTTGAAAATAAATTCCAGCACAGCGCTACAATAACCATAATTAAATGACCCTTCACAATAGATAATGTTTTACAATAAACTCTGTTAGAGAGCTACAAATGGCAATGTATCTGTTCAAAAAATACCTTACCTGTTAGGTAATGAAAACGCCATCATCTCCACGTCGCTTTTACAACATCAAATCGCTCAGTTCGTGCCATCTCCAAAAAGCCAAGCTAATGTTGATTCTTGTTTTATTACGAGCTCTGTCACGTTCTCTTTTTGCCAGCAGACTCTCCTCGTTTGAGATTTAGCTGCTCCATGTCAACCTTTCTCGCTCATTGTGACAACTAACCTTTGCCACTCCCACACCATATACGCATCAAAGTAGCTGGAGAAACTTTTCTCTATTTACGGATATGATGAGACAAGCACAGACGAGTGACGTTTGTACGCAATTTCCCACAAAAACCATCCTGTCAGGTCTAAAATAAATTTTTGAACAAAACCAGCAACACAAAAATAGATTTGTTTTTATTCCATGCACCTTGTTGGACGTGTGAAGTTGCACCAGATTAATCATACTACAGGTCTAAAATATAAACACTTATAATTAGGGTTGGGAATCATAAGAAATTTTTCAGGTCCGATTCCAGTTCTATTAAAACTATTAAACAACTGATTAAAAAATAGTGGTTGGTATCGTTTGAATTTTATCGATTCAGATTCTTATCGATTCCTAATTTCGATTCCAATAAGATAAAAAAAAAAAAAAAAAACCTTAGATATCATTAACATTTATTTTAAGTCTTATTGCAAAACATTTTATTGTAGCTATATACCATGAACAAAAATCAATAGGCTAAAAACACTTACACAAGGAACTTTTGCCTGTGGTTTAAAAATACCATAGAAAAAACAACTAGCCTAACTAATATAAATTTCAAGCATTATTAAAGACTAGTAAACACTCAGTAATTGAAAAAGAACAAATAAAAAATCCCAACAAATAATTACAACTGAACAAATATATGACTGCAATAAAGTGTTTTAAGATTTTCAGGTATTCAGGTTCAGAAACGAATCAAATGTAAAATAACACTGCACTTTATAAATAAAATTTACATTACAAATATAGTTACAAAAGTTATTCAGTCAAGAACGAGTGAATTTTTTTTCTTTGTCTAGTGTTGTTTGATTACTGTTATTGTAGAGACGGCAGCAGGAATGTTAGGCTGCTGTCACTTTAAGAGCTGCACGGATCCATTCAAGCGCGAGACGACTCTTCTGTGCTGCACGCATGTGTAACATTATAGGTTTAAAATCACTTTTCTGTAAGCGCGCTTTGAATGTGTGTGCAACACGGAAAACAGCGTGCGAGTCTTTTGCGCTTGAATGGTTTAAATCAGATTAAAATGCACACATGGAATCGAAATGCGCGTTTCTTATTGAATCACTAGTTCTTGGAAATTTGGAACCGGTTCTTGATACCCATCCCTACTTATAATACACTTACCCATAGTGAATCTGGGTAAGAAAAAACACCTTTTGGAAGAAGAATTGATGTATGGATTGTTAATTTTGACCAAAAAAAGTTATATAGTGTACCTTTAAATTAATTAAAGATTTTTATTTATTTTTTAATTTATTTTTTACAAAGCTGCCCCTAGCATTTATTTTGCAGTACGGAGTTTGTGTGATTCTTGGCAATAATAAGCCCATTTTTCCCCCCAGCAAATTTCCTGAGCTGTTCACTTGGTTTAAGAACTTCCTTGGATATAAGGAGATGTCACACTTGGAGACGTACCCAAAAGAAAGAGCCACTGAAGGAATTGCCATGGAAATTGACTACGCTTCATGCAAGCGTCTGGGCTCTAGTTACCGAGCTTTACCCAAGAGCTACCAGCTGCCCAAATGTACCGGGAGAACATCACTCTGTAAAGAGGTAAGAGCGCCAAAACCCATCACCTTCATCAGATTTTATCGCCCACATTGTTTCCCACTGAATGTTGTTTGACTCAGAAATGCATCATATTACATCAGTTTTTATGAAGAAACTCTTTACACTGGTTCTTTGTGGATGCAACAGGTGCTGAATGACACCTGGGTTTCCTTCCCCTCCTGGTCCGAGGACTCTACCTTTGTGAGCTCCAAGAAGACTCAGTATGAAGAACACATGTACAGATGCGAGGACGAGCGATTCGAGGTGAGACTTCCACACAAAAGAACATTTTTACCTGCTTTTTATGTGGTGTGATTCTTGCTAATGGTGTCGCTGACTTCTCGCTCTAGCTGGATGTCGTTTTGGAAACCAACCTGGCCACCATTCGTGTTCTGGAGGCGGTTCAGAAGAAGCTTTCTCGGATGTCTGCAGAAGAGCAGGCGAAATTCCGACTGGACAACACTCTGGGCGGCTGCTCGGAGATCATCCACAGGAAAGCCATCCAGAGGATATATGGAGACAAAGCTCTGGACATCATCGATGGACTGAAGAAGAATCCAGCAGTGTCTGTTCCCATTGTCCTCAAGAGGTTAGAGAGAATGAATGCTATAAATGAGCATCCGTCCAAAGGGCTACCCATGTTTCAGAGTGTTGTTTGTGCAGAAATTAGTTAAGAAAAAATTGTTTTTGTTATATTATATAATATTATCAAAAAATTTGGTTTACCAATTTTATTTTAACTTTTTTTTTTTTTTGTTAGTTTTTACAAAACTGCCCCAGCATTTATTTAGCAGTAGTGGGTTTGTGTTTTTACATTTTAGTTTTTACATATATTATATTATACAAAATTAGTGGTTGACCAATTTGGCCTTTTCAAAGATTTTATTACCAATATTTTTTTTTTTTTTTTTTTTTTTTATATAGAGTAAAACATTCCTACAACAACTCTTCCTCTTCTCTAAAGCAGTCCAACATGGCCTCACCCCCTTTGTTGTGTGTTCCCGGGGGCGGGGTTTATGTAAATTTTGGGGTTTGTGATGTCAGCAACCCAGGAAGAAGCTCGTTGTTGTCCTTAAAAAACGATTTCTGTAAAAGAAAATATCTCCCTTTGCATTGAACTTTGAGTGTCGTAACTTTGCAGATGTTGTTTATGCTCAAACAGCAACATTACACACTAACTAAAGTGAAATCATAATCAAGGACCTCTTTAAAGTTTTATTTTTACATTTGTTATTATTGTAATCCAGTTATTTTAACAAATATTCCATGTCGGTCTTTTGATTCTGCATCTCAGGCTAAAGTTGAAGGAGGAAGAGTGGCGTGAAGCTCAAAGGGGTTTTAACAAGATCTGGAGAGAGCAGAATGAGAAATATTACCTGAAATCTCTGGACCATCAAGGCATTAACTTCAAGCAGAACGACACTAAGGTGCTGCGCTCTAAAACGCTTCTCAACGAGATCGAGAGCATCTTTGATGAGGTGAGATGCTTTTTATCCTCTAGAGGAAGTTAAAAAGGTTTGTTTCTCCCAGAGAGACGAGTTTCCAGCACATGATTGAGGATTGTGTGTTTGTTTAGCGGCAGGAACAGGCTTCGGAAGACAACAGCACGTCTGCTAATGGGCCTCACCTGACACTGACCTACGAGGACCGTCAGATCCTAGAGGACGCGGCTGCGCTCATCATCCACCACGTGAAACGCCAGAGCAGTATCAACAAAGAGGACAAATACAAGATTAAGCAGATCATCTACCACTTCATCCCTGACATGCTGTTCTCCCAGCGAGGGGTGTTATCGGACGCTGAGGAAGAGGATGACGAAGAAGACATGGACATCGACGAGGGGGCATCGAAGAAGCACAACGGGCTGACGGGAGGAGTTAGTGGCAGCCCGACAAAGACCAAACTTCTGTTTAGCACATCAACGGCTCAGAGGCTTCGCTCCTGCGAGGACGCGTATAATCTGTTCTATGTGAATAACAACTGGTACATATTTCTCCGGTTGCACCACACCCTGTGCTCGCGTCTGCTGCGGCTCTACGTGCAGGCCGAACGACAGATCGAAGAGGACCTGAGGGAGCGCGAGTGGGAGAGAGAAGTGCTCGGACTCAAACGGGACAAAAATGAGAACACCGCCATCCAGCTGCGTCTGAAGGAGCCTAGTGAGTAACAAAACGTTTTTACTAGTGCTGTCAATCGATTAAAAAAATTAACTAATTAATTGCACATTTTTTAATAGTTTTTAGTTTTTAATATTTTTATATTGTAGTAATTTCACAGTTACTCTCCAAATTAATGTAGAAACAACTTAAATATTTGTTCAATCTTTTTATGTATGAAGGCCAGTATCACTGATACTAATACTGCTACTGATGTCTCTATTAAATAATGATTTATAGTATAACTGAAAGCTATCAGTGTCAACATTTATTAGGCTTTAAAAATAATAACAACTTTTAATTTAAGTTAACTTAAGACAATCTTCACATAAACCCATTACAATAAATGTCATATTTACCTGTGGCCTTCTGTCTAAAAGGTAGGAAATATACAGAAATTGAATAAAGTTATCAAACACTTCACAGTCTTCACTGCATAAATGATAAATTAAATATAGATAATCATCATTATTAAAGCTGCAATTTGCTCTGTTACCTTTGTTCTTTGATGAACATTAATGACAGACATTACAGCAACAGGTTTATTAGGCTGCTGTCACTTTAAGAGCTGCCGAACATGACGCGGATCTGACACGCATCTCATTTTCTCACAACTCTTTTAAGTTCATTTAAGACGTTATTTAACTCATTTAAGACTGCTCTTATGTTGATACTCAACAAAACAGGCATTTTGGTATAATTCTGTGTGTTATTGTTTGTTCAAGCGCAAAAGAGAACTCGATACTGGCGTGCATTTTTCTGTGCGCACAAGTCGTTTGTGTCACATGACACGACATTCAAACGAGAGCGCGTTTGTAACGCTTGTAACATGTTTGTAACACTAGCCAAATTATGATGAAAAAACAGATGCTGCGTTAATTGCGTTAAATATTTTTAACGTGTCAAACTAAAAAAAAATTAATCGCATGCGTTAACGCGCTAATTTTGACAGCCCTAGTTTTTACTGCTAACTTAAACAATTGTTATCATCAGGATAACTGAGGAATCACACACAATAAGACCAGGAACATTTATTAAAGGGATAGTTCACCCAAAAATGAAAATTATCCCATAATTTACTCACCTTCAAGCCATCCTAGGTGTATATGACTTTCTTTTTTCAGACGAACACTAAATTTTGAAGCCCAAAAAAGTGCATCCATCCATCATAAAAGTAATCCATACGGCTCCAGGGGGTTAATAAAGGCCTTCTGAAACGAAGCGAAGCATTTTTGTAAGAAAAATATCCATATTTACAACTTTATAAACTATAATAACTGGCTTCCAGCAACGGCTGGAAACAAGTCTAGTTCCGGCGGAAGAGTGACCTCTGACCCGATGTATGACGCAGGATGTAGGAGTATCATAAGCTTAGACGCCTCTCGCGGTTCAAACAAATAGGGCTGGGCAACAAACTCAAGCTCCTCCCACATTTCTCTTTTAAAATTCTTGTTTTAGACTTCTAATTCGTGACCGGTGTTTTGTTTTGCTCTGTCCACTGCACTTCCGCATTCGTCGGTACGTCATGCGTCAGGTCAGAGGTCACTGTTCCACTGGAACTAGGCTTGTGTATGGCTGTTACTGTAAGCCAGTGATTATAGTTTATAAAGTTATAAATATGGATATTTTTCTTACAAAAACCCGTCGCTTCTCTTCAGAAGGCCTTTATTAACCCCCTGGAGCCGTATGGATTATTTTTATGATGGATGGATGTACTTTTTTGGGGCTTCAAAAAAATTGTACCATTCACTCCCATTATAAAGCTTGGAAGAGCCAGGATATTATTTAATGTAACTCAGATTGTCGTCTGAAAGAAGATAGTCATATACACCTAGGATGGCTTGATGATGAGTTTTTTTTTTTTTTTGTTTTTTTTTGGGTGAACTATCCCTTTAAGAAAGTAAGCTCAGGTTTTTATTTCATGTTGACTTTTAAAGTGTGGTGAATGTAGCTGTGTTTGGACTGATTTTGACTCTCTTTCTCGATCTTTCAGTGGACATAGAAGTGGAGGATTATTACTCAGCGTTTCTGGAGATGGTGCGTAATCTGCTGGATGGGAATATGGAGGTATCTCAATACGAGGATTCCCTCCGAGAGATGTTCACCATTCATGCCTACATCGCCTTCACCTTGGACAAACTCATCCAGAACATAGTGAGACAGGTCCGTCTGCCCAGATCAACTGACATAATATAATGATTTTGCATATCATGCCTAAAAAACACTCCTTGAAGGGATCATAATATAAGTTTTGTTTTTTATTATATATATATATATATATATATGTTTCATAAATTATCTTTTTGAACTTTAGGAGGTTTTGATTTCTAAGTTACAGTATATTTTCATAGTGTAATGTCTCAATAGATCACAGAAAATGGATTCCTCAACAATATTAAAATCCTTGATTTGCCTTTTAGAGTATATAAATCTCTTATTCTCTCTGTCTCTTACTGTAGCTACAGCACATAGTGAGTGAGGAGATCTGTGTTCAGGTCACAGAACTGTACCTGAGTGAGAGCAGTCACTCAGCCACAGGTGGATCTCTGCTCACACAGAGCAGCAGGGCACCGGCGGAAACGTCTTACCAGCGCAAAGCCGAGCAGCTCATGTCTGACGAGAACTGCTTTAAGGTAGTTGTAGCTCCAGTGAGCAGCAACAGCAAAGCCTGATGGAAAATATTACAGTAATCTCTCTTTCTCTCACTCTAGTTAATGTTTATGAAGAACCGAGGGAATGTTCAGCTCACTGTGGAGCTGCTGGACACGGAGGAGGAGAACTCGGACGGGCCAATGGAAATCGAGGTGAGCTCCATCATAGATCGTACAAAGTTGTAAACGTCCACAAGTCTACCATAAAATCTAATACATTGTCCCTGTTCTCCAGCGCTGGTCGGATTACGTTATGCGGTATCTGTCGGCTGATTTCACGTCTCCAGACCTGAGGGATCATCTGTCTCAGAAGCCTGTGTTTCTGCCAAGGTGTGTTTGTGATGCCTGACCTCTGACCCCTGAACTTCTCATCATCAGCTTTCAGACTGTTTTCATGCAGCAGAGAAGTTCATAGAGGTAAATACTTCTTCATTACTATTGGTTTGTCGTTCCTGTAGAAACCTGCGGCGGATCCGGAAGTGTCAGCGTGGCTGTGAGTCTCAGGAGAAGGAGGTGAAGGATGGAGGGAGAAAAGAGAGCGCAGACAGCATGAAGATGGAGTGCATGTTCAAACTCAACTCCTATAAAATGGTGTATGTCTTCAAATCAGAAGATTACATGTACAGACGCACGGCGCTGCTGAGAGCACACCAGGTAAAGACACACACACACACACACACACACACACACACGTTTGTTTTTCTATCTTAGTGAGGACACTGGATAGACTTCCATTGATTTTTATATCAGGTCAATGATATTTTATATCACCTAACCCACCCCTACTCCTTAACCCACCCATCACAGAAGCATGTGCAAAACATTAGATTTAAATAAAAACCTCTTTTGGCTGATTTTAAACTAGTGAGGACCAGTCAATGTCCTCACTAGTGAGTTGTGAAAGTATTTCACAATATGAGGACATTTGGTCCTCACAAGCGTAGTCAAAACAAGTACACACACACAGACACACACACACCAAGAGCAACGTGACAAAATGATAGAAAGTAGTTTCTCACAGTTTTCTATATTGGCCAACGCTGATTCTAATACAGAGGAAGCATCGGCCATTTTTTGACACTTTTAAATGTTTATTTGAGTACTTAAAAAAAATCATACTAAATTATTTGTGCATAAACTTATTAATATTTATGAGATCATATCCTTCTCCAGAACCATCACGTCTATGAACCCGCATGTCCCCCTTTTTTTAAACAAAGTGACACCCATAACGCCTAAGCTTGGTAATGTTTTTACTACATTGTATATTGTTTGGAGTTTAGTTATGTTGCATTACAGTGTTTTAAAAAACATTTAAAAAACAAAAAAATAAACAAAAAAATCCAGATAATATATATAATTATGCAAAAATGATTAGTACCAAACTGCAACAAAAGATATATATATATATATCAGTTAGTGTAGTAAATGTTTAGGTAATTTTTTGTGCGTTTTTTTTTATTTATTTTTTTATATGTCTATATAGTTTTTATTAACTTTTATTTCTATTTTTAATTTTTTTTAGTACATCAAGTTAAACTAAATGAAAATCGGAAATAATGCTTTTATTATTTTTAATTAATTTTTATTATTTTATTTTTTTCAAATTATGAAAATGTTTTTATGGTTTTAGTTTGTTTGTTTATTATATATATATATATATATATATATATATATATATATATAATATAACAAACACACACATATTATTTATTTATTTATTTCAATGAACAAATTAACATTTTATTTAAAGTAACGAAAATTTTTTTTATGGTTTTAGTTTGTTTATAGATTATATTTTTTTACGATATATACTGGAATATAATTAAATACATTCACATTTTGCAATTGCATACAAGATTACCTTATTATTTATTATTTATTTATTTATTTTTTTGTGCCAATATGGCTAATAATATTTATAGTATTAATAGGATTGATAGGATATTCACACACACACGCACACACATATATATATATATATATATATATATATATATATATATATATATATATATATATATATATATATATAGATAGATAGATATAGTCAAACCAAAAATTATTCAGACATTTGATATTTTTGATATATTTTCACTAGTGGGTGCAGGACACTATAGTTCATTTATGTAAGTGAGGATAGCAAAATAAAGTAAACTGTGACATATTATACCCAAAAATTCTTCATACAGTGGACTACCAGTAAAATTGATCAAAATTTGAGACCAAAAATTATTCAGACACTTTGACCTGACCATGTTTTGCTTAAGTGTTATCTGACATAATTAAGATTATTTTTTTCTGACCCAGTTTAACTCTGAGATCTTGTCATATTTTATTACCATTTTTTAAACTATAGTGAATAAACTGTATTAATGAATGAAATGTTCAAGGTGTCTGAATAAATTTTGGTTTGACTTTCTCTCTCTCTCTCTCTCTCTCTCTCTATAATATATATATATATATATCTATATATATATATATATATATATATATATATATATATATATATATATATAAATTCTCATTTCAAATTCTCATTATATGCAATATAAACATTTACCTTGTCTTTGGTAATCAATAAAATCAACAAATAGACATCTATTTAAAATATTAGCGTTTTTGTCAAGCTATTTCCCATAATTTAATTGTCGCATTCATAACTAAAACGTAGTCATGACCTGGAGCTCATCACAGCGGCTCACAGCTCTCACGCTCTTTCTCTCTCTCAGTCTCACGAGCGTGTGAGCACACGTCTGCACCAGCGCTTTCACGCCTGGACTCAGCGCTGGGTGAAGGAGCACGTGACCAGAGACATGGCTGCTGAAACCAGCAGGTGGCTCATGGGAGAAGGGCGGGAGGGACTGCTGCCCTGCTCCACCACCTGTGACCCCGAGACCCTTCACTTCCAGCGCATTAATAAGTACAGAGTCAAGTACGGCAGTGCCCACAAGAGCCAGTGACATCAGCGGACAGGGGCGGAGCTCAGCGTGACAGCTCAACTGTCATGTGACCCAAGTGAGATTTTTAACAGTGTTTTTTTTTTATATATATATATATATATATATATAAGCTGTTCCTGCAGAAACGCAGGTCTCCCAGTGCCAAAAAAACATGGGGTTGAAGACCTGTCAGTCAAACCCAGCCCGGACCAATCAGCACAGCTCTTAAAGTAAACCAGCCCACCGATCTTATATATATATATATATATATATATATATATATATATATATATATATATATATAATATATATCGGATTTCATGCATCTCTTGAACGCCAGTCGAGTGTGTTCCCTGGTTTTTGATAGTTAAAACTTCACAGGCAGCAGATCCGAGTAAATCTGTGGCGGAAAAGACATCAGATTTTTTACGAGAAAAAAAAACGTTTCGGGATAAGTGCACTTAACTTTAGCGTAACTTCAAGAGATTTATTCTGCCACATCATTTAAGAGAACAAAGATCTGAGGTGCGAATCTTGCATTGTAATATTAGAATGCACAAATTCAGTTTTTACTTAAAAAAAAAAAAAGGCAAAAAATATAAATGCGACAGCAATAAAAATCTAAGGCCTGCGTGAAGGTATGTTATGAATCAGAAAACACACTTATTTCTGCACCATACACCAGCTTACAGCGAATATGACCTGTGAACCACACACACACACACACACACATAAACACACACAATTCAACAGATTTGTAAATACAGTGTAAATATCGCCAGACCTTTTTATGCCAGAAGTGTGTTGTGTTTAGTGCTTTAGTGTGGCGTTTGAGGAGAAAGAAGCGGGAACCACATGGAAAACAATGACAAATGCAAGACCGTTTATTGCAGTTTTTACCAAAGGGAGTCGATTATTAAGGTCGGGTTTGTTTTCTTTCTCCTTTCGTGTGTTTCCTTTTCTATTCTATTTTGTCTCTTTCTTTTTCTTTTCTTTTTTTATTAGTAAAAATGTTAATTTGCAAAGTAGAAATGTATCCAGGTTCTTGTTTTTGAAATGGACGTTTTTATAAGAAAAAAAAGCATTTTAATTTTTCAAGTTTGAATATGGATCTTGTTTCTGTACACTTTTATCACTGACCGTTTTGGATAAACCTTCAGCTGTGTCCTCTGGCAAACACGCGCAGACACAACTCTTATGAATGTAAAGGTCTTCTTTATCGTTGTCAGAGATTTCAGTCTTCACTCTGGATAGATTTCTGCTGGACAAATCTAAATATAAATATATATACACATTTTAAAAATGAGTCACAAAGCATGTCTTTTCTGTGGATCATTATAGACCCTTTATTTGCATAATATTTAAATTAATAAAAATTACATTTGTAGCATAAACATCTGGCTTGTTCCTTTTCTTCTAAAATGCATTGTATATTTGATGAAATGCTCAAAATGCTTCATTTTCTTGGCTGTAGTTGTCTTCTGTGTCCTCCAGGGGGCGATATGCCTCTTTTATTGAATGGGCTAGGCCAGTGTTAGAGTTTCTGTATAAAGAAGGTACATATACACCAATCAGGCATAACATTATGACCACTGACAGCTGAAGTGAATAACACTGATCATCTCTTCATCACGGCACCTGTTAATGGGTGGGATATATTAGGCAGCAAGTGAACATTTTGTCCTCAAAGTTGATGTGTTAGAAGCAGGAAAAATGGGCAAGCGTAAGGATTTGAGCGGCCAAATTGTGATGGCTAGACGACTGGCTCAGAGCATCTCCAAAACTGCAGCTCTTGTGGGGTGTTCCCGGTCTGCAGTGGTCAGTATCTATCAAAAGTGGTCCAAGGAAGGAACAGTGGTGAACCGGCGACAGGGTCATGGGCGGCCGAGGCTCATTGATGCACGTGGGGAGCGAAGGCTGGCCCGTGTGGTCCGATCCAACAGACAAGCTACCGTAGCTCAAATTGCTCAAGAAGTTAATGCTGGTTCTGATAGAAAGGTGTTAGAATACACAGTGCATCAGTTTGTTGCGTATGGAGCTGCATAACCAGTCAGGGTGCCCATGCTGACCCCTGTCCACCGCCGAAAGTGCCAACAGTGAAGCATCAGAACTGGACCACGGAACAAATAAAATATATTTTCTTTCTCTGTGTATTTATTTTTATATTCAATGTGATAGGCGAGTTAAGTCAAAAGTAATCTAAAAGTAGTCTGAATACGTTACCTAAAATGTGTAATGTAATTACTAACTACTGTTTTTTTGTATGTAATTTGGAATCGTAACCGACTACAATTTGTAAGTAATCTACCCAGCATTGTAATGTAAAATATTTTAGTGAGATGATGAAATGAAACACAAAATTGCTATTTTTATCGAGTTTTGTGTTTAAAAAAAGGTGTCATTATATGCTGTACATGTGACTGATATCCAGATTCATCCATTCGATGAAAAGTCGAAATTATAATTATTAAATGAAAAGTAGAAATTGTTTTAAAGTCATAATTATGACATATTAAGCTAAATTTATGCCATACTAAGTCATAAATATTCGATAAAAAGCGAAACTATGACGTGGCTACGTCATTACGACATACTCATGAGATTAAAAAGTCACAACGGAGATAAAAATTGAGACCTTCTGTCATAATTATGACTTGTCATAATTTCAACTAATGTCATAATTATGATGTACCAATTTTTTTTTTCTTATGAGGCGGAAATGGACTTCCATAGGCTAACTGAAGATAGCCGTCCGTTAGCATTTACATTCATCTATCAGCATTAAAGGTGCAGTGTGTAGGTTTTAGCGGCATCTAGCAGTGAGAATGCGAATTGCAATATAGAGAAGCTGCGGTGGCCAACACAAGACGAAGAAGAGAGTAGCCAGTCAAGCAAACGTGCTCTGTAGAGCACTTTGTCCGTTTAGGGCTACTGTAGAAACATGCCAGCGCAAAATGGCGACTCAACATGTAAGGCGACCCGCGGTGTATGTAGATAGAAATGGCTCATTCTAAGGTAATAAATACATATGTAAGGTCTTTATACGCCACTGAAAACATATAGTTATGTATATTATATTGCATTTCTGTCAATAGATCCTCTTAAATATTACACATTGCACCTTTAATATAATAAGAGAATAGTTTTTACGTTGCAATTAGAATATTTGTTTACATAAAGTATTTCTAGTAGATTAGGCAGCAAAATAATCGTCTTTTAAAGAGAAAGGTGTCAAATAATTCATCAAATCCGACTGCTTTCTCAGCGGACTCCGTCTGACTGGAATGATCCGTGTGTGTGTGTGTATGTCAGTGACTAGACAGAATTATTTTGGACAAGTGAAGGATGGTTCTTTTTCTTCGGCCCAGTCAGAGTGACCCAGATTGTTGTGTGTGTCTCTGACGGGTGCTCGGGCTGACAGGTGCGGCGAGTCTCCTGCAGAGAGGTAACGAGAGAAAGAGAGAGGCAGTCTGCTCCGTCAGAGGTAGAGACAGACTGATACAGAGGGAACCTTCATTAGTGTGATCTGGCGTCTCTATAAGCTGATAAAACTGTCAAATAAACTCGGTGTCATGCAGAGCCAAACTTATCGTCATAAAGTCTGGTCTGCTTTGCTGCTGATTATTCTGGCGGGACAGGAAGTCGGCAAGTCGCTGTCTGACGGACCTGTTAAAGGCACAGTTCACCCAAAAAAATGAAAGTTCTGTCATCATTTACTCACCCTCATGTCGTTCCAAACCTGTATGACTTTCATTCATCTGTGTAACATAAAATAACATGATTTTGAAGAATATGAAGTGTCTTTGTGCTTATAATGAAAGTCAATGGGGTCCAAAACAACACTGAACCTTGTTGACTCTCATTGTATGGAGAAAAAATATTTTCTTTTTTGTTTTGTTGTCTCAGACACTTTTGTAGTATATTGTTTGTGTTTGGATGCATCCTGGGTTATTATTGTTAACTAAAAATAAAACTATTAAAAGCATTTTTGGTAACACTTTAGTTTAGGGTCTAATTCTCACTATTAACTTGCTTATAGCATGCATATTACTAGGATATTGGCTGTTTATTAGTACTTATTAAGCACATATTAATGCTTTATTCTGCTTGACCACAATTAATCCTACCTAATACCTAAACTTAACAACTTATTAACTATTAATAAGCACTAATTAGGAGTTTATTGAGGCAAAAATCGTAGTTAGTTAGTTAATAATGAAAATTGGACCGTAAACTAAAGTGTGACTGTATTTTTGTTAATTGAAATAAAGCTTAAATAAAATAAAATATAAATATTAGATGATAAACTGGAATTTACCTGAAAAAGGTTGGTAAAGCATTAAAATTAACTAAAATTAAACTAAACCTAATTAATAGGCTAATATTTAAAAAGAATAAAAAGTTTTAAAAAAAAAAATGGCAAAAGCACATAGCCACTAAAAATTAAAACGAAAACTGAAAATATAAAAATAAAAGCAAATTCAAAATATTAAGAAAACTATAACAGTATATAAATAATGCTAAAATTAATTACCTTAAACTTCATAACATTTGCGTTCATACATTTATCGCACCATCTATCGCAACTTTGCGTTGCTTTTTTTTTTTTTTTTTTAGAAAACAAACTCCTCATCTTCCATACCGCAAGGAATTGTGGGTTATTTTAGCCCAAAAATACAGGAAAATCCTCTAAATGGCATGCTATGTCCAATCTACTATGATTTGAGATGTTCATAACACTATTTTTTATTAATATTTTCCTTTCACATGTTGTAGTTACAACATCTTCCAGCAGGGACCAACATGGCCGTGCTAACCAGCTGTAATCCTAATCTTGCATGCAATTTAGGATGGATACTATGCAAATCTGGATGCGGAAAAAACCATTCTGCATAGCTGGAGCATCAAACGCTGAATGAACGCGTAAAATCGTCTCATTAACTCCCTTAGATTCACAGATGAGCTCTAATTGTTTCTGTTCACAGCGGCACTGGCCTGGTTTTGGCCCCTGCGGGCCCCTCGGAAGATTTGGAGGGCCGCAGGGAACCCCTATCTGAGCTCATAGAGCACTCAGTGTTCCTCAAAGCCCCCATCTGCTGACCGTTCCCAACAATGAGCTCTTTCAGCGCGGAGAGGAGCATCGGAACCAAACCCCTCATCAAATTAACATAACAGCGCACACTCGCGCAGTGGCCCGGGGCTTTAGTGTGTTTATTGTAGGGCGAGAGCATTCTTTCATGGTGTAGCGGGTCAGAAATCAGGGCGGACCTGGCAACTGCCGGGTTGGGAGGTTGTGTTGTTTGGTTCTGTGAAAGCGTGTTGAAAAGAGCAGCTTTTAGCTCCTGGCAGCGCAGTGGCAGGAAGACTAATCGCTCCGCGGCGTTTGATGTTTTGTTGTTCGTGTCTTGGGGTTTGTTTGTTGGTGACAGTGATTCAGAACTTTGAGCTGAGCCAAAGAACAGTTGCAACAATGGAGTCACGACTTCCTGAGACGTTTATATTAACAGCTGAACATTGAGGGTTTTTTATTGGCTGAGCAGGTGTGTTGCCAGAATAAAAGTCTCACGAAAGGCCTTTCGTAACCGTGGATTAAAAAAAAAAAAGTAAATGTAACAGATGTTCGTTTTTGACTACATCTAAACCCTTTTCAATAGTATCGCTTTGACTTCCACATGAGGACACACACTCTATACCATCAGCAGCACTGTCTGATCATTTCTTTGCAAGGCTGAGACGCTCTTTGAGTCTGGTTTTGTGTTGTTGTCCCAGTTTGTGATGAGCGAGACATTATTCTTGTGATGCAGAGAGGAAGACGTGAAGAGAGACTCTATCCTGTGTTTCTCGTCGCAGTGATATATTGCCTCATCCATCAGCTTTGATCTGTCTGCAGCCACGGGCCAAAACAGCTCCATCTCTCCCACACACTCGTCCTCAACAACAGCCTTGATGCTAAATGATGCTGAACGAGTTTGAAGTCAGAAGTTTTAACTTAACTTCGCAACATCTATCTATCTATCTATCTATCTATCTATCTGTCTGTCTGTCTGTCTATCTGTCTTTCTATCTATCTGTCTGTCTTTCTATCTATCTATCTGTTTATGTCTGTCTGTCTGTCTGTCTGTCTATCTATCTGTCTGTCTGTCTATCTATCTATCTGTCTGTCTGTCTGTCTGTCTGTCTATCTATCTATCTCTATCTATCTGTCTGTTTATGTCTGTCTATCTATCTGTCTGTCTGTCTGTCTATCTGTCTGTCTATCTATCTATCTTTTTATCTGTTTATATGTCTGTCTGTCTCTGTCTATCTATCTGTCTGTTTATGTCTGTCTATCTATCTATCTTTCTATCTGTCTGTCTGCCTGTCTGTCTGTTTATGTCTGTCTATCTATCTATCTTTCTTTCTATCTGTCTGTCTGTTTATGTCTGTCTGTCTATCTATCTGTCTGTTTATATGTCTGTCTATCTGTCTATCTTTCTATCTGTCTGTCTATCTATCTGTCTGTTTATGTCTGTCTGTCTGTCTATCTATCTATCTGTCTGTCTGTCTATCTATCTGTCTTTCTATCTATCTGTCTGTCTATCTCTGTTTATATGTCTGTCTGTCTGTGTCTATCTATCTATCTATCTATCTATCTGTCTGTCTGTTTGTCTGTCTATCTATCTATCTGTCTGTTTATGTCTGTCTATCTATCTATCTTTCTATCAGTCTGTCTGCCTGTCTGTCTGTCTGTTTATATGTCTGTCTGTCTATCTATCTGTCTGTTTATATGTCTGTCTGTCTGTCTGTCTATCTATCTGTCTGTCTATCTGTCTGTCTGTCTATCTATCTGTCTTTCTATCTATCTGTCTATCTATCTATCTATCTGTTTATATGTCTGTCTGTCTGTCTGTCTCTATCTATCTATCTGTCTGTCTGTTTATGTCTGTCTATCTATCTGTCTGTCTATCTGTCTATCTATCTTTCTATCTGTTTATATGTCTGTCTGTCTGTCTCTGTCTATCTGTCTGTTTATGTCTGTCTATCTATCTTTCTTTCTATCTGTCTGTCTGTTTATATGTCTGTCTGTCTATCTATCTGTCTGTTTATATGTCTGTCTGTCTATCTATCTATCTATCTTTCTTTCTATCTGTCTGTCTGTTTATATGTCTGTCTGTCTGTTTATATGTCTGTCTATCTATCTATCTATCTATCTATCGGTCTGTCTGTCTGCCTGTCTGTCTGTTTATATGTCTGTCTGTCTATCTATCTATCTGTCTGTCTGTTTATGTCTATCTGTCTGTCTGTCTTTATCTATCATGTCTATCCATCTGTATATCTATCATCTGTCTATCTGTCTTTATCTGTCTATCTATCTGTCTGTCTGTCTTTATCTGTCTGTCTATCCATCTGTCTGTTTATGTCTGTCTGTTTATGTCTATCTATCTATCTATATATCTGTCTGTCTTTATCATCTGTCTATCCATCTATCATCTATCTATCTGTCTGTCTGTCTATCCATCTGTTTATATGTCTATCTATCTATCTGTCTATCTGTCTAGTCACATTTTCTGTTTGCAGTGTAGAAAGCTTCATACATCATCACAAGTCCTCTAGTGCACTAGCTTTAAACTTTAACTATAACGGGAGCCTTCACAATTAGTTGAATTGCCTGCTTGCAGTGTAGACAGCTTGGTTGATCACAACGTGTAGCATTCTAGTTTTGTTGTGCTGCATCGCCCGCTCTCAGTGTAGACGGGGTGTTTGGCATCTCTTTGTCTGGATTCAGGGTTTAAAACCGCCTCTTTGTCTGTGCATTTGGATTTCCGTTCTGTTTTGGGAAATTCATATAATAGGTTTCCCTGAGCATGCCACTCGTTAAATCTGATCACACAGTTCAGCATCACGTCCCTTAAGAGGGTGGAACCGTCTGCTGCTTATCTGCGTCTGCCACCCGCCGGAGTCTGACTGCGGGCCAGAATCTGTCTAATGACAGACACTGAGCTAAAGAACTGTCTCTCTGCAGAAGACTCTTGAAAATAAAGGTTCTTCAATGGTTCAGCAAAGAATTATCTTCTCATTAACAACTGTTTTCACTATATCAGGTTCTTGAGTTGATCTTAAGGGTAGGTTCTTCAAATCAGTGTTTTGGTTTCTAGCTACACTGGGTTTTAACTGGGTTAAAACAACCCAATCACTGGGTTTGTCCATTTTCAACCCAACTTGGGTTGTTTTTAACCCAGAATTTGTACTTTAAGTGTAATTTAAAGCAGCAGTACATGGTTTTCAAAAGAAATTAAAAACAAACAAAAAGGTTCTTAGTGGAATTTTAAAAGGTTTTTTTTATGACATCAAACCTTTTTATTTCTGACTGATGCTCTTGACAGATCTCTAAAAAGAATATGACACAGAAAGAAAGAGTCATCTGATATTTGGTTCCATTTTTATTACTGTTTTTGTTTGCAATACACATATCTGTGCTCGAAATGGACAAAGAGAGAGAAACAAACAGAATTACGATTAAAGTAATGGATTGAGAAATGAAATCCCACAATGCACTGCACGGATGCATGTTCACTGCCTGACATGCAATGAAAGGTTCTAGTTTTCTAGACAGGTTTCTTGGGATGTAGGGCTGCTTGGTTGCGTTTTTCATGGTCGCTGTCGCCACCTCATTCTCGTACGTAAATCCGCGTGCAAACCACGTCGTCTGCCCCAAAGATCTGAGAATGAGAGACCGAAAGAAAGAAATTTGTTTGTTTATCTGAAGCTCTTGCAGAGATGATCATCCGAGCGTCCTGCAGTTAACCTCCATTATGGTGTGTTTATGAAATAAAGACAATCGGAGCCGTCCATAATCCCTTTTGTGCTTCCTTTTGGACTAAGCTAAACGAAGCACATTTATCTTATGGAAATGTGTCCTAGATTCGCGAAATGCCAAAGACAATGAGAGCTGCATTCTGGGATTGTTGTTCTGCAGACTTCGAGCTCTGAATTCACTTACCAAGGCGTGAGAAATGTCAAGCGGCCTCACTGTCAGATTTAAAATGAGCGGTTCTGATTTGGGTCAGACCTGCATTTGTTTTGGACAGTCCTTCACATTCCTGTGTTCAGCCTGAATAAGCGTCTGACACTCGCTCTCAGGGGTCAGCCGTCAGGAGTGCCTGTCCTGGAACGGATTCATGACGCTCTTATTTTATTGTTGAGTTTGGATCAGTGCACATATATGGGTGTTTCTTCAACTTTCAGCACTTTCAGCCCTGTGGACTTTTAAAAAATAAACTTTTTTCACACTCTCACAAGTTTATTGAACTTGTCTTCCAATAATGTCCAGGAGTGGACATGTATTTCTTTTCTGAATGTCATGAACATTTCCAGCCCATCGCACATTATGTATCGTGTTTGAAAGCATTATGTGGTGGAAATGACATTTTAAACATTTTTGGAATAAATACCAGACTCGTTTGTCTTGCTAAAGGCTAGCACACACTAAAAGATTTTTAAAATCTTATTAGATTTTCAAAATGCAAGACACCACAAACATGATGATAAAAAAAAAAGTAGATTTAAAGGGTTAGTTCACCCAAAAATGAAAATTCTGTCATTAATTTCTCACCCTCATGTCGTTACACACCCGTAAGACCTTCGTTCATCTTCGGAACACAAATTAAGATATTTTTGATGAAATCCAAGAGGTTTTTTAATCTCCCATAGAAAGCAACGAAATGACCACATTCAAGGTCCAGAGAAGTAGTAAAGACATGAACCTGGAAGCGCTGCAATGTGTCTTCAACGTAAACTGCATAGGAGACTGACAGGGAAGAGAAGAAATTGTTGAATATAGCCATTTTTGTTTTGTTTTTGCGCACAAAAAGTATTCTCGTCTCTTCATAACATTAAGGTTGAACCACTGTAGTCACGTTGACTATTTTAACGATGTCTTTACCACTTTTCTGGACCTTGAATGTGGTAATTACGTTGCTTTCTATGGGAGATAAAAAAAAAAAAAACCCTCCGATTTAATCAAAAATATCTTAATTTGTGGCGATAATAGTGTTTGGACTGCTTTTTACAGAAAATTTGTTGGGGGAAGTAAGAAAAAAGGTTTGGATGAAGTCCCCAGGGTTGCCAGGTTTTCACAACAAAACCCGCCCAATTGGGGAGGTGGGGGGTCAAATCCGTGTTTTTGGCATGGTTCCCCTGGTAAAATTCGCTACATATCATGTTATTTGGGGTCGCTGTGTGGGTGCCCTAAAGGGATAGTTCACCCAAAAATGAAAATTTTGTCATCATTTACTCACCCTCAAGTTGTTCCAAACCTGTATGGGGTTTTTTTCTTCTGTTGAACACAAAAGAAGATATTTTGAAGAATGTTGGTAACCAGAAAGTTGACGGTAGCCATATACTTCCATAGTATTTATTTTCCTACTATGGAAGTTGATGGCTACCATCAATGACCAACATTCTTCAAAATATCTTATGTGCTAAAATACTGTGCTAAATACACATCGTTTTTCTCTTTTGATCAATTAAATGCATCCTTTCTCAATAAAATTTGTTTCTTTTAAAACAATTTACTGACCCCAAACCTTTGAACAGTAGTTTATATTAATTAATATTATGTATGTATAATAATTTTTAATAATTTAAAATACTTTTAGAATGGATTTTCATTCAAGATTAAAAGTCTAGGAAAAGCGTAACAATAAAATACTTAAAATATACTATACTTAAAATATACTATACAATAAAATAAAATACTAAAATGGGCAATAAAATAAGTTATTGTACGTTTTTAGAATTTTTGTATTATATTTTAAAAAAAAGTTTATTCCAGTCATGGTTTGTTTTTGTTTTGTTTTATACATTTTGTCTATTTAATTTTTAATTAAAAAAAATAATAATAATATATTTTTTAAAAATGTTATTGCTAGAAAATAAAACAATTTTTACCAAATTTTGGTAACAGGATAACAAACTGCATAATAAATGGAAAATAAAACAGCTCATATAAAATTATGTTTGACCCACGAGAATGAAAATCCAAATTTTCTGAAGCACCTTTTTCTGACCATTGAAAAAAAAAAAAAATGTTTTAGGCCCTATTTTGAACCTTTTGGTGGCCAAAACTGTCTGTAAAGGACACCCGGAGTGCGAGTCACATGAGACAGAAGTGAGAAAAGCAGCTTGATCGATTTGCTCCATTAAACATCTCACACCCACCGTCTCTCTCTCTCTCACTGTCTCCCTCACTGTCTTAATGTTAAGCTATATGGAAAATAAATCCATAGGCTGTTTCCTGTCTGAAGTCATAAAATCTCTCACAAGATCACTGTTCAACCATATTCAGCCATGGAGGCTGTAACATCATCCAGCCCCTTCTGTCTGGAGAAGTGAACACCAGAAACAATCTCTTCCTTTACAATCTTCCTTTAGGTCCAAAATAGTAGACAAAGCTGTGAGAAATGTTTTTAACAAAGAGTTTCAGTCAAGATTTAGTCCCTTTTTTCTGTAACAAACCTGATACTTAAATGAAATGTAATGGAGAAGTCTATAGAAGAGCAACATCTGAACAATACAGTGTTTAGCAATGATATGGTGTGTTTGCGAGTCTCTCACCAGGATCAGTTCGTCTCCGCGCAGCTCTCTACTCCAGTATGTAACGGGTCCGTCTCGATCCACCAGCGTCTGTTTGCAGTACATTTTATTCTCTGTCTCCCATGTGGCCAAACTCTGCAGATCGAAATTTCATTGTTATTATCTGTAAATTTGATATTAACTTATAATCCATCCAGTGATTTGTTAACCACATTCAAAAACAGATCGACTCCTGAATGAATCATTCACACTGATTTTGTGAATCGGATCAGCAGATTCATTGATTTGACTCAAAAGAATGATTTTCTTCAAAAATTCCTTTTTTTTTGTTTTTGAGTAAATTATTCATTTAAAGACTTTTAAATTAAACTATAGTTAAATTAAAATTAAATTATAGTTAGTTTGGGGACACCCAAAAACAATTTGAAAAAAAAATGACTTTATTATAATTTTTTTTATTTTAAAAAGTAGAATTGAATTCAATTTTAAATGAATAATATAAATATAATACTGTTTGCAATGTATATTTTTATTAGTGTTGTCAAATTGATCAATCGTGTTTAATGTAACCCCTCCTGTTGGAACCGCCCACTCTAAGCGGGACTCAAACCCGGGTCTGCGGCATGGGAGGTGGGTGCTCTAACAAGGAGGCTAAAGTCCGCAGTTTCTAGCGTCAGTCGCTGGAGTGCCTCTTGAGATCAGGGGAGTGAGGCTTATAGAGAGAGAGAGAGATAGACGCGATTGATTTGACAGCACTAATTTTTATTAATGAATATTAATATTAATAAATATATAATATAAATATTAAATAAATTGAATGTAAAACAATAGAAGTCAATGGTTTGGGTGTGTATAATGGAGGGCCGCAGATAAATGAAACGTGTCAGAGAACTGCAGCAAAACAGCATCAGCAATCAGACTCTGTTCATATCAGCTCTGTGCCTGTCTCTCTCTCTCTCTCTCTGGCCTCAGGCACTGTCTTTAAACTAATTTATGCAGCTTGATCTAAAATCCTTTTAAAATGAGACAGTGTACAGCGTCCTGACACACTCATTCGTCTCGCCGAGACTAACAAAAACTCTGACAGCAGGGACACACACACACACATCTTCGGTTACAATCAATAATACGATGCATTAACCAGGACGCAGAGTAAAACACAATGAAGAAATCCACTGCTGTTTTATGAAGTTTAACCAAAGTAAAGTTTAATAATCTGGCACTGAAAAACCCATAGTGATGATTGACCACTAATCTCAATCTTTAGGGCAGCATATGACCCTTACATCGTCATCGGATGTGGTGAGGATGAAATTTCAGTGTGGAAAAAGGAACACATTTTTCACCCTTTTGCAATTTTATTTGTATTTAGCTCAACTTGAACAGCATTGCGCTTGCAACACCAAAATAATGGGTTTATTTCCTTGGATCTGAACAATAAAGTAACAAAGTAAAGAAAAAACAGTGGAATAGTCTCTCTTCACTCAAACACCAAAAGCTCCAGGAGAAGATTAGCATGACCACCCATCTTTTCTCTCCGTCTCTCTCACTGACGATCGTTTTTAGTCTCAGCCTTCTGTCCTGTGGCAGGTGAGAGGTCTGTCTCTATAGCAACCGGCCTGGCGAACGGCTGGATTACTTCGAGTCCCCCGTCTGCTAACGTCTTGGCCCCACAACGACAACAAGGCTACTGAGGTAATGCTTACATGTCTTATTTTATAAAATGGCGTCAATAGCAATATGATAAAAGACTCCAGAGTTCAATAATTAGAATTTTATTATGACAGTAAACGATTTTTGGGCACTATTTAGCGTATGTGCGTATTTATGTGGCCAGAAAAAGTTCTCACACAAAATTTACGCCACATGTGTGTACGCACAGAAATGTGTAACGTTACTTACCCTCGTTCCGTACAACCATTCGTGCTTTATTGCGCGTGATTTAGTACGTTAGCAAAAATATAGACTTTATCAGAGCAGCGCCATAACAGATATGAAAGCGAGGCTGTGAGGGATAAACTTACCGTGTTTTCAATGGCATCTGCTGTTTAAAAAAAAAAAAAAATCACTTCATTCAATCTTATCCACCTTATTCCTGACTAGCCTACTGCGTTTCGAATTATGGGTTGCACTTCCGGTTGGGGGAACTTCCATTTTAAAACACTGAAATGAATCGTTTCAAATCATAAGGTTGCCCTACAAATAAAGCTTATCCGTCAATTTGACTGAATGAGCTGTCAATTTTTCTTTCATGTTTTATTTTTAGACATTATGAGAATAACGTAACGCTTGGTATTTTAACGTAACATGTTATAACAAGAATATCTATGGCAAGAGCTCTTTTCAGTCGCTGCTTTCTATCCTCGTGATTATTTTCTTTTGTCCCTTTGCATACCGCTGTAATGGTATGAAAAAGGACAACATATACTGCACATTTGTGGTCTGTTCTCCCGATATAATTTACGATACATCTCATTAATAATTCACTGGAATGCACAAAGAATCTCTCGTTTTTCTCCTCAAAGCCTCACGTCTCTTTCCAGGTTTGTTTTCACAAGTAAATACAATTTATTATCTGTAAAAATGATGGAAATCACTTTGAAATAGTATCACGCAATGCTGAAGTTCATGAACATTTTTTTTTTTTATTAAGGCAACGTATATTACATAATACAGATATATATCACTATAGTTATATTTAACCCGTCCGTTATTACTGTGGAAAGAATCGCGCTTTTTCATGGCCTGTTGAAATACCTTGTTGATGCTTTTACACTTTTAAATGTCCTTTTAATGTTCGTTGGTTGAAGGGTGAGTAGAATAATGTCATCTAATTGTACACAGTTTTATTGCGTTCATAGAGCGAGCCTTTCACTGTTTACAGCTTAACGGAAGTTACACCCATAATTCGCGCAAAAGGTGGATAATTTTCCACAGGTCATATTGTCGGGAGTTGAAATTTCTTGTAAAGATATTTTTTGCAGTTTATCAGCAGAACAATCCAAAAACACATTAAATAACAGTACAACCAACTGAAAAGATCCCTCACAGCCTCGCTTTTATTCCCGTAAAAAAATCTAAATCAAAATGGCGCTGCTATGAATAAGCTCCGTTCTCAAAACCAGCTAAAACACAGCAAACTATTTTGATATAGCTCGAGAATACCTACGATCGCTGCTTTTCGGATCTCTTGTTTGTTTGTTATCGTTAAAATCCATTATTGTCATTACTTGAAATAAAATAAATATTAACTGAAATAAAATATATAAAACTTAAACTTATTTTAGCTGAGGCAACATTTTTCATTTTCGTTTAGTTTAATTCGCAGTAGCCTACTAAAATGACTAAAATACATGCAGCTGTGTGTATGTGTGGTTTTATTTGGTTCTTAATTTTACTGTAAATTTAAAATAAATTTTAATGTGAGCTTATTGAATGGAAATATATGCACATTTTATAGAAAAAATGTGTGTGTGAATGGCTAGGGCATGAGACCCAAGCTGCATCCGAAATCGAATACTTCCCCACTATATAGTATGCCAAAAGAGTAGTATGTCCAAATATATATAATTCGAAAAACAGCAGGCGAAAAGTATTACCTACTACTTCCCTCAAGATTCTGAAGTGTGCATTCGATGGACACTTTACTATCCCATGAGGCCACAGGAGAGGGTTTATGAATGGCAGTGAAGCGACGCAACTGACGCTGGTAGGTCACGTGACAATAAGAACATGGCGGATGTTGTACATCCGAATTTCATTCATACTACCCATATTCATACTATATAACAGAATACTTTTTTTTAACGGTCACGAAGTAAATTCAAATTCAAATGTGGTACCTACTCAGACAGTACCCGATCTCGGACGCAGCACCACTGTTCCAACTATTGTAACTTAAGGTATTAATATAGCCTATAATTCAATCAAAAGCTAGTTGCTTCATATCGCCAACTCTTACTGGAAATTAATGACTTGTGGTCGCTTTATGATTACAAAAGCCAGTATGAAGATCCCTGAATGGTTCCATTATAAGTAACAAAGCTGTCTGCATTGCATGTGAAGGGCTCATAATGCATTGCATTGTATTTTGGCATGTTACTTCATCCGTTTGCAGTGCAGATGGGGTGTGAGTCGGACCTGCGGGGATCTGATCTAGTGCTCTCAGTAATAATGTGCCCAGCATGAGACAACACTATATGGAAGCCCATTGCCGCCACATAAGAAAAAATAAATCATGCTCTGGTAAGTCATAAATATGACATAAAAAGTTTAAATTATGACGTACTAAGTCATTATCATGAGATTAGAAGTCGAAATTCAGACTTTAAACGTCATAATTATAAGAAAAAGTCGAAATTATGACGTCAATTTCACCTTTTTATCTCATAATGACTTAAATCATAATTTCAACTTAGTATGTCATAATTATGACTGTCATAATTTAAACTTATGTCATAATTATGACTTTTAAGTCATAATTTCAACTTAGTATGTCATAGTTTCAATTCTTAAGTCAACGTTTTGACTCCAGTCATTATTTTGATTGGTGTGGTGGAAAAGGGCTTCCGTCTTACATACACATTTGTTTTTATATCACGATGGAGACTTTACATTGACTTCTATTGTTCGACACTGAGCTAATTATATTTTCTATAGCTTAACCCCTCATTTTGTCCCATTATTACACTCTTAAAAAATAAAGGTTCCAAAAAGGATGTTTTCGCAGCAAAGCCATAGAGGGACCATTTTGGGTTTCCAAAGAACTTTTGGGGACATTTTCAGCTATTTTGCTGCCAAAAGTATAGGTAGATCAGAAAGACACACATGTATAAATACAGAACACACACTTTAAGATGTCTCCGCTCACATAATCTGAGACAGACAGTTACGTGACTCTCAGGGGCTGCAAGACTCCCAAATAATCCCCCTCCCACTGCTGTCTGTTCCAGAACAAAATGAGGTCAAATCCCTGTCTATACGCCCGTCCTTTCGCTACATCTCTCTAACAACAAAGCAATTTCCATGAGAGAGGATTCTCAAAGTTAAGACTGTTTCAAAACCTTGTGAGTTGCCTACATCGACAGAATCAGAATTACATATGTGACTGTAATGCCTAAAAATGCGGAGTAGCTATCTAGTAATGTGACATTTTTACATCCGAGTGTAACTAGCGATCCTCCTGCCCTTGTCTAGAATCATTTTTTGGGGTTTTACTCTATACTGTCATGTACAAAAACACCCCATAGTTGTTGAAACTCATTTTCTGCTGAGCTTTGCAGTCTGAAATCATCAGGTTTAGATTTCTCACAGTTTGATGATGCCATCATTTTGCTCGGTGAGATGACATTGTTAAGGTCAGTGAAATAAAATATAAGGGTTTTGCTTCTCATTTTTATGGACGAGGTTCTAGATTTTATTGTGTAGGATGGCTTTTGTTGAACGTTAATGGAAGGATCGCGAGATCTGTTCGGGTTACAGGGTGGAATTAAAACTGCACCTCTGCAAATCATCTGAAGACACGATTAAGATGTTATAGAGACATTAAGATTCATCTGAAGGGAAATTAGAGTAGATGGACAAACTCATGCTGAGGAAAATGATGCTCACATTAGTGGCTAATTTGTCCTGATGGATGCGAAGTGAACTAATGTAAATCTACATAAACGTGTCTGTGCGTGTATCATCTGAAATCAGAGTCCGAGATGTCCAGAGAAGTTATCCGAAAAACAGCGGTGTCCATTACCAGCATTTAGGTGCATGCTGTGCTCAACAGTGGTAGATTTTTTTTTTTCTCTGAAGTGTTTTTTACCCATTAATTTTCTCTATAGCCATTTCAGAAAATTCTTCAATGAAGAATTTGAACTAAGCTCTGTAGTGAATCACAATGTTGCAACACTGGATCTTAAGCAAACGAGAAGGGTACAAGTTTACATTTATAAGGGACGTTTATTAATTTTTTTCGCACCATAAAACACTGCAGATATTTGTGTCATTTTTAACCTCTTTTGAATCAGAAAACCTCTCGACTGTATTTTAAACTAGCTGTATTTTCTAACTATCCTTTGCTAATCTTTAAAAACTGCATTGATTGGTCTTCATGATTGTGGGATCACGGGAGATTTGGATGCTGGCAGCCATTTCAACCATCACTGACTAATGCTATAGCAATTGACCGTTGGCAAAGGCCCGCCCCCTTTTGTTACTGTTGCTACGTCCGACAAACCATGCCGCTCTCACACCATACACATTCTCATGCAGTGAAAAATATATCACAGAGCAAAGAGGACACTGACAACGCGTCGACTGACAAGACAGTGCAGGTTACTTTTGATATGAAACAAAGTCTCAAATTTCAAATTCTGTAATTTTTAAAGAAATTTAAACAATAAATACCATTTTGTGGCTCTTTAATGTATCGTGACAGATCGCTCTAGCGCCTCAGTTCAAGCGGCTCATGAACCGATCATCTCTTCCTACTAGTTCATTTATAGCATCAAATAAACATGAATGAACATCAGAAGGAATGTTGTTTCAACCGCAGAAAGACGTCAGTACACACCATTTTTCAAGTTCAAGTCTACTGACGTTAATTTACCTGACTGCTTTGTCGGACAAAATGGCAGATTCGGTGTTATGTTTGGTTAGAACGCCTGTCAATCAAACTCCCGGCAAAAGGTCTAATTCAGTGTCAGTAACCATTTAAAAGCTAATAGGATGGATAATATATATATTTTTAAAATATTTTACTTTACAAATACATGTAAACAAGTTTTAAACAACTGGCTAAAACCTAAATAAAAAAAAAAAAACTAATATATTAGAAATTACAAATTTGGTATGCATAACAGTTATATACGCATTTAATTATTAATAAACTAATTTAGATAGATAGATAGATAGATATTATGGTAAGAATTTTTTAATGATTTATAATAGTATACATTTATAATGCTAAATGTAAATATAAGTTTTATATGCATCACAATTACACACACACACACACATATTAATTATATATTAATAAATTAATGTAAAAAAAATAAATATTTTAACCAACATTTTTTTAAAATATATACATATAATTAAATTATAACATTTTATATATATATATATATATATATATAGGCCTACAATATATAATTAAAATAATTATGTACATTTTTACAAATATAATGAGTGCCATTTAAACATATCCACATTGAAAATATTTTGAAAAAATGTAAACAAAGAAATATTATGGAAAGAAATCACTTTTTCATTGATATAGGTAAGATCGGAAAATGTTGCATCGAACTCATCAAAATTCAAACCGGCTGCTCCTTGACGCTAATTTTCCTATGGAGATTTTGAGCGGCATTTCATTTTTACCCATCTTTACTGTTGAGCTGTATCCATCTGTAATTCTGTCCTATAGTTATCGAATGACGGTTGTTTATGTGTTCCTGGGCCCCTAGGTGGCTTTAGGGGCTTAACTGGCCGTTGTGAAGCTCAGCAGGTCAGTGTCTCGTTTCTGAATCAGCACACGCCGGTGATGTCGTTGGCGTGACTCACCTTGCATTTCCTGCCGTCCACCGTCTCCTCGTCGAACTCCTCTCCGATGCGGAAATTGATTTCAGTGGTGCGTACGGAGGTGGAGGTCTTGATATAGAACTGTTCTCCATCCTGTCGGATCTCCACATGCGGTTTGGCTGCAGCAGCACCAGCCACTTTCCGGAGCATAGCGTTCACACCTGGAATGAACAGTTTTTGAAGCATTTGAAGGTGATTAAATTATCTAAATGAAATGGCCAATATGCACAATACACAACAAAGTTACATCAAGACTATTTTTTGATTTAGAGTGTAGTCTAACACACTGTCTTACATGTATAAAATGTGCTTTCCCATCACTGGTGAAGTGCAATGTGTAAAATATGCAAATTGTAAAGTTGGAAGGAATGAGAAAGCTTTTGAAGCAGAAATACTAAGAAAACCTTCTGTTGTTTTAGCCTTGATTCTAATTTAACATAATTCCAGGCTTGCTGTTCTCTTAAATTATAATGTCCTCAGTCGAGTTTGTTTCAGTTCTCTGCCATGCAAAACTCCACAAATGCTGGAGGATCCCTCAGGATGAATCTGAGGAATTCTGGGAGTGTTTGAAAAGATTTTGCTCTGGTTTGGACCATAGCACTGTTTTTTTACAGAAAGACGTGAGCGGGTTGAGCGAGTTCATCTTTTCTACGTCTGAAAATGGTTTTTCTCATTCTGGGTGTTCCTCAGCTCATTCCCGTCCCCACCTCAGAGGGATTCAGCCTTTGGGGTTTAAAACCAGCAACATCTGTAAGAATTTACCACATTAACAGCAGTTTGCATCCAAAAAACACTGTAATGTAGCTTTATGCAAAATCAAATCCATGCACGATCTCATAAAATAGTGTGACGGCTCAATTTTAAACCTGCGAATTGGTAAGAAAAAATTAAGATGAGATCTTTTTAATATCTCATAGACTGCATTTGCTCTCCTAGGGAGAAAAAGGAGACTTTTTGCTTAAGAAAATCGCACATTTGTCTTCTCTCATGACTGAAAAGTCAGAGATCTGATCAAAGACCAAATGATCTGAGCTGCATTTTTCATTTTTTTTTAATTATTATTATTTGTGACTATTTTTGAGACAGTGTTTTATTGCGAACGAAAACTAAAACCATTAAAATCTTTTTTGTTAAATGAAATAAAGCTGAAATAAAATATAATATAAATAAAATATAATATAAATATTTTGTCATATATTATTATTATATAAAATAAATAAATATTAATTATAAACTTAAAAAAAATGTTAATGAAAATTAGAAATATTGCCTTGGAAACTAACTGAAATTAGGAAATTTTCATTTTTCTCTATAAATTTTCTGTATGTGAATCTTTTTTTTTTTATTTGTGACTATTTTTCAGACAATGTTTTATTGCGAACTAAAACTAAAACCATTAAAATCCTTTTTGTTAGATGAAATAAAGCTGGAATAAAATACAAATATAAATATTTTGTCAATTATTATTATTATTATTATATAATATCTAAATATTACTAATAAACTAATTTAATTATAAATTGTAATTTATATATATATATATATATATATATATATATATACTCACACACATACGATTATTTATTAATAAATCATAGTAAATATAAATATTTTAACCAATTTATTTTGAATTATATACCTATAATAAAATTATATAAAAAAACATTTTATTTACATATACATAGGCCTACAATACAATACATTTTTACATTATATTATATATATATATATATATATATATATATAATTTTAAACTTAATTATAAACTTAGAAATATTGCCTTGGAAAATAACTGAAATTGAAAATAAGTTAAAATACTAACACTTTTAAACTCAAACTGAAATAAAATAAAGCTAAATCGAAAAAAAACTAAAAAGTAAAAAAAAATTACAAATAACTAATTCAAAATATTAATAAATATTATAATAATATATAAATAATATTAAAATTGTTACACGGTTTTGAGACAAAGTTGATGCTTCAATGACCACCAATAAATGTCCTGAGCTTTAAAAAAGGAATAAAATTCTTCCTGTAGCTCAACTGGTAGTAAAGCGCTCGCAACGCCACCACAGTGGGTTTGAACACGCATATGGATATAACACATTCCTTAAAGCATCTGCCAAATGCATAAATGTCAAATCTGTCACACCCAGAGTCTTCCCAAACCGTTCTGAGACCTTCCTGTATTACAGTGAACCAAATCCCTGAAGTGAATATACCAAACACAAAGCCCTCAGTTAACTTTAACGACCATGTGACCCACTTTACCCACATCGCCCATCGTGACAAATGTGAATAATCAGCCCTCTCGCAGTCTAGCGTATGATAACATCTCCTCGGGAGCCGAATGTAGTCTGAAACATCTCTGGAGATGTTCTAATGTGAACGCCTGGAGCCAACATGATGCTCAGCTAAACAGATTAAAATGTAACATTACCAAGAGCTTTCAGAAGTTCATCGAAATTCTCACTGCTCTTCATTTTCCAGGTGCCGGCGAAGTTGGGAGGCATTTTGAGCTTCGGATTGTCCTGCTCTGTCTTCTCCTCTGGTCCCTCGCTGCACTTGTTCTCCTTTTCTACTCTCTTTGTGATCGTCCGTTGCCTTTCTGTCTTATGTTCTCACTCACCCTGTCCCTCCCCTCTCGCCTCAACCGTCTCTCTCTCCGTCTATCTCCCGCCCACTGGCAGTGCTGCCGTCTCACCGTTCAGACTGCAGCATCAAGCAACCTGTTCCAGCATCAGCCACAAAACCATCCACTAATGTTTCCCTCTCATCCCTCAGCAGTTGTGGGTGTGCCCGTGGTTTCAGTACGGGATGCATCACTGTATTGCTGTCCTAATGTGTCCAGTGATCCGTGACGCACACTCAAGCTGTGATTTTTAACACTTGTGTTTGTGTAGAAGCGCTTCAGCGCAGGTGACAGGTTTCCAGGCTTCCAGGCTGGAAGCACTTAGGAAAATCACAAGGTTGTCCGA
>CM077459.1:16324652-16344652 GCA_039654765.1 Mylopharyngodon piceus | reverse complement strand
CCGCTAAGACAAATAATCCATTAAAATCTCGCCTGCAACAAGATGAACGCTACAACAATATTACAGTAATATTAGTACTGAAGTCCTCTGAGGTCATTTTCACATTTAGGCCTACAAACAACTAGTAACTGAGACACTAGATGGCAGCAGTTGCGTTTCTATGAAATGAGAGAGCTTGATATGAAAGATATGAAAGTAGTGCCAGAAACAATCAGGACAGGCGGACCGATATACCTGATATAACTATTTTATGAGGTGGCGATTTCGTATAACTTCGTACGACATGAAACGTAAGGGTGAAGATCCACCCCTAACCCTATGGCTAAAGCTAACTGGACTGTAAGCAGATAATACAAAAACGAAAGAATGAGATCGTACAAATTCATTAAAATTAGCGGCGCCAGTTGCATTTCTATGAAATGAGAGATCGCAAGTCCTCAATGTGATACGGGAGACATTAAAGTAGTGCCAGCATCAGTCAGGACGAGTGGACTGATATACAAACCCGATTATATGACAAAACGAAACTGACGTGACGTACGACGTGATTTGTATGGAAACTGATTTTTTTTTTTTTTTTTTTAATGTAAGGATAAAGATCCACCCCTAATCCCATGGCTAAAGCTAACTCTAAGCTAGTGTGGCGTAAGCAGATCATACGAAAACGAAAGTATAAGATTGTACAAATTCATACAAATTAGCGACGCCAGTTGCGTTTATATGAAATGCAGGGTTGCCAGGTTTTCACAACAAAACCCGCCCAATTGCTACTAAAAAAACTAGCCCAAAACTAGCCCAATCGCGTTCCGGGGGGTAAATTCTGGGATTTTGGCGTAAAATTCACATTCCAGGGGCTAAATATCATGTTATTTGGGGTCGCTTCAACCTGCGGACATGAAAAACAACCCGTGGCAACAGTGTTAAAGTAGCCCAATTCCGTGGGAAAACTGCGGACTTGGCAACACTGCCAATTGTGTTGCACAAGTCCTGAAAAGTGAAGCCAAAGCATTTCGATCGCCCCCTGGTGACTGGCTGCAGTATAGGACATAAACCCCGCCCTCTCCATGTAATCAAATGGAGCCAAACTAAAAAAATCGAATTACACTTCAAATATTTTTTTCCAAAGATTGTTTCTGTCAGTTTAGGTAGTTCTTATCACGCAGACGTATGTTGAAGTGTTCATTTTTCCAGTAAGTTTGGTTATATTTGATGCTATAAAAATGGGGTGTAACGTCATGATTGACAGCTGTGCTTGCGATTGAGTCTGCGGGAGCATGGGCGGGACCTTGATGCCACGGCTCCACCTCAGGATCACTACTGCGCAGACTCGGGCTCCGAACAACGTAAACGGCAACGACCGTTACTGAGATATTTTGGCCAGTGTTGGCGTGTACGAATTCATACGAATTAGGCTACCCCAATTCGCCAAAACTTAAAATAGTTACGAATTGCCATGAGAGTGTGTTGCATATCATTTCCATGGTCAATGTGAATATCTGACCGCTGAATACAGCAATTGACAGTATTTTTGTACATGGTATACTATAATGATAAGTACCTTGGACTACGATGTATACAGCATGGTATATGAATATGGTAATCAAACAGTAACATGATATAGTACCATCTGTACCGTGGTACAGTACTCTTTTGTAAGGAGGGCCAGGGTAGTTCTTGTCATGCTGGAATGTGACGATATACAATCAACCTCTCTTTGCTATAGCCATTCAAATCAGTAATAATTCTAAACATCATGGGTCTTATGGAAAGTCTTTTTTTTTTTTCAAGAGCTGCTGTTTTACATAAGCAGTTAAGAGCCATAAAATAGACCATATTTCATTCATCTAAACCATAAAGCAGCACATTCTTCCCCTCTCTCTCTCTCGCTTGCGCAGTCAGATCTAGGTCAGTCGATGCTGAATTCCCTCTGTGAGGCACATTGCACCTCAAAGGGCATCAGCTGAGAAACTCTCAGTGCTCAAGACATAAAAGGGCTAAAATCCCACACAGCATATGGACTTCCTTCTGTCTAACTCTAAAACACAGAGGAGAGGTCTTTGATTTGACTTTTCTGTAATCAAATGTTGCAGTATGGAGGGAGAAGTCTTGTCTGACTTAGTCTGTGTTTAAATGTCTAATGCTTTTCCTTTGTGACTCGCTTTTAGTGCCTCAAGACAGCAGCAGCAGGAGGAATTGCTTTTGAGTTGAGATAAAAATAGAACAAATATGCATTTTAAAATATCCTGTTGTCAGAAACTGAATACAAAGCAATAAAAGAGGTCAATCCGATACAGATTGCCTATATACAGTTTATATTCATATTTAAATTCATTATAGATATTTATTTATTATAAACAATATTATATATATTATATAAATATTAATAAATATTATATTATCATTTATTTTAATTTAATTTTAAATAATTTGACTTATTTTATTACTATCACTGATACTTGTTTTTGTATTGATGTGTTGATATTGTATATTATTTATTATATATATATAATTTTAGCATTTATTTATTTATTTGTTGATTTATTATATATAAATTATTATTATATTATAATTTTATTTTAAATATTGGTACTATTATTTTATTACTATCACTGCTGCCTTTTTTGCATTGATGCTTTGATAATATTGTATATATTTATTATAGTTAGCATTTATTTATTTATAAATAATACATTTATTATTATTTTATTTTGTTTTTTATTTTAAATATTGGTATTATTATTTTATTATTGGCATCTGTTATTTGTACTGATATTAGTTTTGTATTTATTTATTTATATGTTTATTATATATAAATTAATAATTTATTATATTATCATTTGTTTTTATTTTAAATATTGGTACTATTATTTTATTACAATCTGCTACCTGTTTTTTTTTTTTTTTTGCATTGATGCTTTGATAATATTGTATATATTTATTACAGTTAGCATTTATTTATTCATTGATTTGTTTATAAATAACAGATACATTTATTATTAATGTATTAATAAATATTGACTTATTTTATTACTGGCATCTGGCATTTCTACTGATGCTTTGATAATATTCGTAATATTATAGTCTTAGTTTTGTAATAACATTAGCTTTGATAATATTGTATAAAACATGCACATTTAAAAATTGACACTGAAAGACAGAGTGGGCGGAGTCAGTTATCTGTTCCCATAGTGCTTTGCGCGCAGGTGTCATGGCGGCTCTCTAGTCAGTATCAGTGCGGGTGTTTATTTTTGTTAACAAAGCGCTTTAATTCACCTTCAGAGGTATGTAACAAATCTTAAGGATTGTCTGACTTGATCGCGGACGCACTAAAACCTTTTCAGGACATCTCGAGGATTTACAAAAGCAGTTTATTTAATCATAAGCTAAGATACGCTAGCATCTGTCTATGAAGTGAGTTTGTAAACTCAGAATAACTCATTAAACTGATCACAAACGCGCTTATAAACTCATAGGAGCTCTTTTCCATCACAAACAGGATTTGAAACGAAGACTATGAGCACACAGGTGAGTTAAGCGCGACTATTTACACACATCTGCATGTTTTCTGTCTTATTTATCATATGATAATCAGAATGATGATTTTATGTGATATAAATATGTGAATTGTTCTGTTTTTAGTACAGTATACTATTCAAGCAGGAGCATGGTGAGTTCACACACACTTACAGCCCCAAAATTTAGTGAGCTGTCTACCTAGGCAGCATATTTGGGCATCATACACACCGCCAATGAGTCTGTGTTTTTGCTCATGCAGCTCATGAAGATGCCATCTGGACGGCGGCATGGGGTCGCAGTGAGAAGGACGGGTCAGAAACCATTGTGACTGGCTCTTTGGACGACCTGGTAAAAGTGTGGAAATGGTAAATCAATGAACAAAGTGCAACTGAAGTGTCAACTTTTGTGTTTGTTTCTGAACATACGGCACTTTTTCTGATGGTTCGCAGGTCGGATGAAAAGCTGGAGCTGCAGTGGACGCTGGAGGGTCACCAGCTGGGCGTGGTGTCGGTGGACATCAGTCAGAACGGAGCGATCGCCGCCTCCAGCTCTCTTGACGCTCACATTCGGCTCTGGGACCTGGAGACTGGTAAACAGATCAAGTCCATGGACGCAGGCCCAGGTGAGCTTCTCGACAACACGAACCGAACTCTTCCAGGCCTCAGCGACAACTGCAGTGTTTGAGGGTCAAAGTAGACGTTGTAATAACTATATTTGCGTCCACACCAACGAACAATAACGGTCTGTTTATACTAAGCTCACGCGCTGCGGTTTCAAAGTGTGACCAACATGTTTTTACTCTTCTTGATTCATTTACACGACTTTAACCAGCAGATGTCCTCAGCATGCTATGTTTCGAGTGAATAGATAACGTAATCGATCTAATCTAACAGTGAATGTAGCTGACGAAGTCAATATAGTGGAATAAAAACAACGCCTAGTCTTTTTCACTGCAACTTCAAAGGAAGCAAGACAATGTTGTCGAAACTAGCGCTGGATATCTGAGGTAATTTTATGTTCTGTTTGCTAGCCTATCATAAAGATCTCATCGTTAATACTTCTCACTATTTATTCCTAGGGCTAACCGATTGTTTTCCATATATCCATTTTCTTTAAAGTATCCTTGAAAAGGGGGTTTGACTTGTCAAACGGTGGTGGATTTTTCTGGATCTCAGCGATTAACTTCTCCGCAGTGTCGTCCGCCATTTTAAATGCGCGAGCCCTTAAATTAGAATGGATTCTGATTGGCTGTCAGCGTTTTATCGTTCAACGGCTGGAAAAAAATCGTTTTGAAAGTGATCCTAAAGATATCGTTCCTCTATCGTTATCGTTATCGTTATAGCTGTGGTGTGGACAGTGCTATTCTTTTATATTCAGAACGATTTTTTAGGACTATATGTTTATCGTTATCTTTATAGTTATCGTTCTTGGTGTGAACGGGCCTTAATAGGGGCACATAAAAAAACTAATAAAAATGAAAAACACAACAAAATGTATTAACTTTAACTAAAATTAAAATAAAAACAGAAAATATTAAAATAAAATCTCATTTAAAATATTAACAAAAATTATAATAGTATCTCGATGATACTGAAATAACGAACTCTTTCTTTGCCGTCTGCAGTTGATGCCTGGGCGGTCGCTTTTTCTCCTGACTCCAAATACATCGCCACCGGCAGCCATCTAGGGAAGGTCAACATCTTCGGCGTGGAAAGCGGGAAAAAGGAGCACTCACTGGACACCAGAGGGAAATTTATTCTGAGCATCGCCTATGTAAGTGTCTTTGAGTGTCTGGAATAATTCTGAATGGAAAACAATAATCTAATAGCATCTAAAGTCAATGGCACTGATGTTTTATTTCTGTGAAACAAAAAACAGAATATTCAGCACACGGTAGAGTTGGGACACAAGTATTTGATCAAAAGTACAGTACAAACAATAATATTGTGAAATATTATTAAAATTTAAAAGAACTGTTTTCTATTTGAATATATTTTCAAAGGTAATTTATTCCTGTGATCAAAGCTGAATTTTCAGCATCATTACTCCAGTCTTCAGTGTCACATGATCCTTCAGAAATCATTCTAATATGATGATTTGCTGCTCAAAAAACATTTCTGATTATTAACAATGTTGAAAACCGTTGTGCTGCTTCATATTTTTGTGGAAGATGTAATACATCCTTTCAGTATTCTTTTATGAATAGGAAAAAAAAAAAACACATTTATTTGAAATAGAAATATTTTATATTCATATATTCATAATATTTTAAATGTCTTTACTGTCACTTTAGATTAATTTAATGCATATGTATATGTATCACATTTTCATTTTGGAAGCATACTGATTAATTTTAGAATAATATGCACTGATCCATCAAACGTACAAGACCACAGCCATTTATTTAAAAAGTTTAATTTTCTGTCTTGTTGAATTTTTACATAACAAAGTTTCCACACTCACTGCAAATCTGGAAATATATTAAAGTAATATTTCCAGGACTGGAAAATGAATTTAATTCAAATTAAAACAGTCTAAAATCATTATTGAACAGGCATGTTTTTGTTAAGCTCAGCTCTAAAATATGTTCAGCAAGAAATAGATTCTTGAGTTTAATTGCTTTTAGTCTATCCAGCAATCACCATGAGAGAAGTAAAGAAAAAAACATGGAAATTTATGGGTCAAAAATTGTGGGAAACATATAAACAAGTACCAGTGTAACAGTTTACTTTGGTGTTCTGTTCAAAAAGAACTGATTTCACTAATTACACAGTCCAAATTTCATTCACATTACACATCAGAGTGAATATTTGAGAAAATGCTGATTTTTTTTTTTTTTTTTTTTACAGTTTTTCCAGGCTCTAATATATCTTTTTCTCTCTTTCTCTGTCTCTAGAGTCCAGATGGAAAGCACTTAGCCACTGGTGCAATAGACGGAATCATTAATATCTTTGATATTGCGACTGGGAAACTCCTGCACACGCTGGAAGGTGAAAACCGTCTCCCACATGATTCAAGCTGTCTTTAGTTTCCTCTATTAAAGCGGAGTGTCTGTTCTGTAGACGTTGTGTCCGTTACTCTGCTAGAGTCATTTAGGGTGATTATGGGTTACGTGAATGCGGTGGAAAAACCTGTTTGCGTCTCTGGCCGTCCCTCAAGGGCCGTAAACTTCGTCTCCCGTCACTGCGCGACTCCATTTTTCCTCTTTGTCTTCCTGCATCGCTCCATCGCTCACTCATCCCTTTCATTTGCTCCAACAAGTACAGCTGGAAATAATGTTGAATGTTAGATGTGCTTCAGTTTTTATAGTATTACACTAAAAGTCGGTATTTTGGAATAATTGAGATATTTTAATGTTTTTGAAAGAAGTCTCTTCTGCTCACCAAAGGTGCATTTATTTGATCAAATATACTGTAAAATTATTACAATTCAAAATAACTTTTCTATTTTAAAATGTAATTTATTATTTAGTAGCCAAAGAGTGGGATGAAAATAAGATGTGCTCTCTTTGTCCAGGTCATGCGATGCCTATCAGGTCTCTGACCTTTTCTCCAGACTCTCAGCTGCTGGTAACCGCGTCAGACGATGGCTACATCAAGATTTATGACGTGTACGTTTGGATTCATGCAGATTTATGTGTCTTTCACCTCCAAGCACATTTGAATCTCACGTTCTTGTTTGCATGTGTCTTGCAGGCAGCACGCTAACCTGGCCGGGACACTCAGCGGTCACGGATCCTGGGTGCTGAACGTGGCCTTTTCACCCGACGACACGCACTTTGTGTCCAGGCAAGAGCTGATGCACTTCAAGTGAATGGAAACTAGGAATCAAAATGTAGTTTGTGTGTTTCTTAACTGTTGTTTGTTGCTTTTTTAGTTCATCCGATAAGAGTGTGAAGGTGTGGGACACGAGCAGCAGATCATGTGTGAACACATTCTTTGATCATCAGGACCAGGTGAGTGACGTTACATTCATATACACTACCGTTCAAACGCTTGGGTTCAGTGCGAATTATTTTTTTTTTTTTTTTTTTGAAAGAAATTAGTACTTTTATTCAGCAAAATTGATCAAGTGACACTAAAGACATTTAAAATGTTACAAAAGATTACTTTTTCAAATAAATGCTGTTTTTTTAACTTTCCTGAGAGAAATGTATCATGGTTTCCACAAAAATATTAAGCAGCAAAGCTGTTTTCAACACTGATAATAATCAGAAATGTTTCTTGAGCAGCAAATCAACATATTAGAATGATTTCTGAAGGATCATGTGACTGAAGACTAAAAAAAAAAAATCTTACCAACCCCTAATCTTTTGAACAGTAATGTTGCTGTCTATAATAAAACTGTGACTTCAAATTGGGTTGTCGAAAGGATATAAAGATGAAGAAACCATCTCAAACTGGAGTCAAGTGGCCATTTATGGGGGGTTTGTAAGTAGATCAGTGTGTTTTTGTTTCTCAAGAGCATGATGAAGTATGTGCGTTCATGTTCAAATGTGTGTGTGCAGGTTTGGAGTGTGAAATACAACCCCACGGGCTCAAAAATCGTCTCTGCGGGTGATGACAGAGCCATCCACATTTACGACTGTCCGAAATGAAGCTCTGATAGCCACACCCACTCAAGACCACAGCATGCATGCAAATGATTTTTTTATTTCATGGTTTCATTGCAACATCAACATCTGTGTATGGTGATACAAATAAATGTTTTTTTTCTAAACACTTGTTGACAGATGACATTCCATGACATTTTTAGTAAGAAGCATGAGATTTATATTCATTTCAGAGTTTAATTGCTTAATTTTTTATGAATTTAAAATCAATTTCCTGATATTTCCAGTTTTTTTTTTTTTTACATGACTTGAGTGCAAACATGGCTGTTCTGGTCACTTCACGCCCTCTACAGGCCACCAAATGTTACTGCACCACCATTGTAACAATTTATTTTTTTTACTGTATTGTAGCAGACATGTAAAAATAAGTTATAATATATAAAGATCCAGAACAGAACTTGATTATTGAACCATTTAGAGTGTTTGTGATCTACACTAGCAAAAAATCCCTAAACGGTTTTTGTGCGGTTTATTTAATTCACACCTGATTGTGACAGATTCAGTTACAAAACAATCTTACAGACAAAACCCACTATGGCAGTTATTTTAAACACATTTATAAAACATTTCAACTGTAAAAGTTTTGGCCCCAACACACTGTTTTTCTGAAGGTTAAAGACAAGGCATGATAAAGACAGACAAAATATGACAGTCCAAAGGCTGAATTTTCATTCAGTACTAACTTTTCTCACAAGGCTTTTCACTTACTGTTTAACCCTGGGTCCACAAATTAATTTACATGATTTTTCCAGTTGTTTTTCCAGCAATGGATAAAGATTTTAACAATAATTTTATAGTGACTGCACACAAAGAGCAGTTTCAAGCCAAAAGACTTTAATATATAATTAGTAAATTTGTATTTATTATAAACAATCTTTAGAGGCACGAATTAAAAATATCAAACAGTGACGGTTAATATGTAAACCAAGCGATAAAATAGAGAATATTATCTATTTTACAACACAGTGAGAGTAAATGTAAATGGACTTGCCTCTTCGCGCTCTCATCTCGCGGTTTTTTGCCGCGTCTCGCGCATGACGCGGCATTTTAAAAACGCGGCGCTCAAGTTAAAAGTAGTCCATCTTTTTAAAAAACGAGTTTTTAGATCCGAAAACGTAGGCAGCTGACTTGTTGCCTCGCTGCAATGACTTTTTGGGCAGCGTTTGCGTACGAAGTTACCTCACGAAACTGATTTCGGACGGACTTCTGAGGCAGCGTAACGGTTAATGATCTACAGCAAAATAGAGCGAGCAATAGTAATTCTTGCTAGAAATGACATCAGAAGTGGAAAACTTTGGTCAAAACGTAATATTTTCACACAAACTGACCACCAACGGCAAATTTCAGACGCCATCTTTATTTTTATTTTTTTTTAGCTCAACTGTCACAGAATGGAAAGCAAATGATTATGGGATATCAAAGGCAGTGAAGGATACATCTATGCTGCCTTCAAAAATCAGAAAGGTATCTCAGGAGACAGGAAGTGAAGCTAACATTGGATTCGGACTTGCCTCTGAAGCTTTCGGACTGATGCAGCCATGTTCTCTTTCTTTCTAGCATGTAACAGATTTGATGATCTCACTTCCTGTCATATGAAGTGAAGGGCACTGCATGAGATTCACAAGAAAGAGTCAAATTCACCATCTCAAAATATTTTTTCACTTTAAAACCTCTGATAAACAAACACATACCAAGTGAAAAAGACAAATAAGGAGTTCCATGACGTCTCGTTACAAAATACTAGTATGGGCCGGAGTTCACGGGAACAGATTAAAGGTTACAAAATATACAAAATCCACAAAAAAGGGAGAAAGGAAATACATATCTTCACATTTGAGCGTCACTTATTGCCTGGTCCTCATAAAATGTGAAAATAATAAAAGGCATCTGTTTAAAAGGCTGAGGTATAGCGTCAGGTGAGTGTTTTCACCAGTGTCTGCTGTCCACCAGTTCAGGGCGCAGACTGAGTCTCTTTAGTGTCTCGTAACCGATGACGATCATGACAGACGTGGGCGTGGAGGAAATGATGCGTGCGGACAGACCCTTCGTGAGACCCCACGCACCCTCTTCAGCCATGAGCTGCTTAAACGTCTCGATCACAGACGAACGACCTTCAACCTGCAAACACACACACAGCGTATTATCTCACAAAGCTCAAAACTGTAATAATTTACAATAATTACATGATAAATCGTTTTAAAGAGCCATATTTTGGAAGACAAGAACAGTTCTTGCTTTTTGGAAATAGAAGTGTGATGTACTATACATAGCAAAAACATACGATATGAACACATTATCATAATGATTAACTCCGATGATAATCAACAGTGTGAACTTTATCAGTGCACAGAGTTTAGTTTATAATAGAGCTTATTTATATATAGAAGTCTTAAAGATAGAAGATCAGAAAACAACATGTATCAATACAATATCACAGCTTTATTACAAACAGTTCGAAGGGTAATATTTGACAAAGCATAATAGGGGCACTTTAAAGTGTGATTGTACCTGTACTCTGGCTCGGACCACGTCCATGGGGTTGGTCAGGGTGGAGGCTGTAGCTGCAGCCATCGGTCCCGCCACGGCCTGCAGGAGGAGGTGCGGACAGTCAGCCGGGGCCAGTTTGGAGAGCTGCTCTGGAAACAAACACAGCGTGTTTAAATGTTAAACAATGAAACAATGAAAGTTGATATAAAAACTGCCTTTATTTGCAATTTTAATGTTTATATATAACGTTTTAAATAGAGTGCAACAGTGCTCGCCCACTTTTTCAGCAGTGTTGGTTCCAGAAGTATTTTTTCCAAGATTTTTTTTAAAAAGACTTTAAACATTATAAGCCATGAACCAAACCAACCAGCTACAAGGTGAATCATAACATTATAAACTTTGATTTGAAGCAAAAATTATTTGAAAATCAGACAAAAAGAGGTACAAGACTGCGTACATAATGGCTCTGATGAAGGAGAAAAGAACTACAATCCCATAACGCATTGCAAATGACAATGCTTCATTGCTTTTTTGGGCAATTTGCTTGCTGAAACTCTCTGATTGGTGGAATTGTCTTCACAGCATCATGGGTAATGTAGTTTTTCATCAGGAATTCCTTAAAAAAATAAGTATAAATGTGAACTGATGGCTTCAACAAAAGCAGGTCTGTCTTTAAAGTTATTGTTAAAAAAATTTCCCTATGGAGAAAATGAATGGAATTTTTACTTCCAGAACCTGACTGTTGCACTCTATTAATTGAACTTTATTTTCGGTTTTCGGCTAAATGAAAACTTTAATTTTGGTTTCAGCATTTGGGTCAGAAAATCATTTCGGTGCATCACTTAAAGGGGACCTATTACACAAAATTCACTTTTATAAAGTAAACAACCAGCCTATAATGGTAAAATTTCTAAAAAAATTTCTAAATTTCTAAATTTTAATTAACAATCCTCATTTTGGCTGTGTGAGATTCTCCAGCTTTGTTGTTGTTGAGCAACCGAAGCACGAGCTGTTAAAGCTCCGCCCTCTTCTGGAAAGGGGGCCGGGAGCAGCAGCTCATTTGCATTTAAAGGGACACACACAAAAACGGCGTGTTTTTGCTCACACCCAAATAGGGCCAAATTTGACAAGCTATAATAAATGATCTGTGGGGTATTTTGAGCTGAAACTTCACAGACACATTCTGGGGACACCAGAGACTTATATTACATCTTGTGAAAATAGGTCCCCTTTAATATATTTTTTCTTTACCTGCATAAAAGTGATAAAAGGGCCACCAGACAGCACTGTTGGGTATGTAGGTGAGCAGCGACGCCACATATCCACGATAAAACCCCCGAAATCCATCCGCGTGAAAAATCTGAACCACAATGTCTCTGGTCTGACCAAATGTGACTTTATGTTTGGACGTGGCCACTGCCATCTTGGGCTTGAGTTTAAAGCGTGTGAGCTGACACCCCTGACCTTGCATCATCAGCTGCTGGGATACCACGTCAATGGGCACCGTGATGCTTTGGGCCACCAGCGACGCTGCTCCGCCCGCCACCAGAGACTTGACCGTGTTATTGGACGAGTAACAGGAGACGTATTTCCTTACCAACTCGTAGGTAGTGATGTAGGCCTGACCTGAGATCAGTGTGAACGAGTTGACCATGAACCCTCGGTAGAGGCCACGCGCCCCCTCGGCCTTCAGAATCTTAAAGAAGGCGTCGAAGGTGCCGTTATAGAGCGACTTTCCCTTCTGGACCTGCAGTCTGGTGCGGATCAGGGTGAACGGGTAGACGGTGGCCCGTGTGGTCATGGTCATGAAGACGCCCAGTGAGTAGAACTTCCTCTTGTCCAGATCCTCCCATTCGATGATCCGAATGTTGCGCTTCTGTTGCATCATTGCGGCCGATGACCTCACACACAAAATCACACGTCGCACACACACTCGCTCCTCTCCTGCATAACCTGAAATGACAAAATCACAACATTTCATACAAGCTGCATGTTTTATTGCAGATCTGAAGGTACAGAGTTCAAAGGTCATGTGACTGCTGGGTTATGCCATAATCATGCTCTACAGAGATAATTTCTTGACACGTGTGAACAAAAAAAAACAAAAAACAACTGAGATCTGTGAACTATGCATTTTTATATCTATTTTTTCTTGTTATAAGAAGGTTACATTATGAATTCAAAATGGGCAATTCATGTTTTTTATTGAATATTGCAGTATTTATTGTAAATTATAAATATGGTTCAATCCCAGAGATATGGGGACTTCTAATTGCAATATGGAGTCACTTATTGCACTTAAAGGTAAATGTCTGAACAATAAATAACTAGAAATGTGTCTTTTTCCATCTATCAAAACAATTGCATAGAACATACCTACCTGAGTGCCAAAAATACACTGAAATGGTCAAGTTGAGGCACATTAACTTGCTCTCAACAGTGTATTCATAAGAATATATATATATATATATATATTTGAAACAATCACAATCACAAAACCTTTTAGTGGTCATTAAAATGTATTCAGATTTAGCATATTAATGATGCATTCACCTCATAAATCACATAAACACTGCTCTTCCATACAGGAAAAGTATATGTAAGTTCAAGTGCAGGCTTTTAAAAGTAAAAGATATTAATATCGTCGATACTGGTCCTGTATTTACTTGGTATCGGGTCGATATATCTTATTTTGCATTATCGCCCACCCCTATGCACATGCGCATTACACAAAACAATATACCACCTGACACCCCCCAAAGAAGTACATGACACTTCATTTGACCTCCCAGACACACACTAACTCACCCGGTTAGCTCGCCATATTTGCGGTTTCTCCATCCAGCGGCCTCGAGCGAAGCTGCGCGGTCCTGTCATGAGATAAACGCGCTATTATGCCTCTAAAAACTGCACATTCTCTGATCGATCCGCGGCCTGCTGCTCCTGACGGAAAGTCATGCCGAACGCTTCGCCACACTTCCGGCGCATGCTCAGACGTCACCGACAGGACGAGCGCCTGTTGATTAGTCATTGACACAAGAATGATACATTTTTTTAAATAAAGTTGATGGAGCACAATACAAACAACACAAAAAAGGACAAGTTGCTACTTGTTTATTGAGATCAAGTCTTGTCTTTCTTCACTAGAATATTTCTTAAAGGGACAGTTCACCCAAAAATGAAAATTCTGTCATCATTTACTCACCCTCAAGTCGTTCCAAACCTGTATGAATTTCTTTCTTCTGCTGAACACAAAAGAAGATATTTTGAAGAATGTCAGTAACCAAACAGTTGATGGACCCCATTGACTTCCATAGTATGGGAGAAATAAACACAATGGGTGAACTATCCCTTTAAAATAATTTATGAAATTTAAAAAAAAAGTTTGTCGACATGTAGAACTTCTGCGTTAATATATTAATATGTTTATTTTTTTAATATGCATATTAACATGAATAACAAGAGAAATGTTGCTTTTTTACAATTAACAACATGAACGTTTACGGGGGTTTTTTTGTTTGTTTTTTTTAAATGGTAAGAAAGTAATTTTCAAAAATGTAAAGTTAAAAACTACGGAGCCCCGCACATGACATGCAAGAAAAAAATTAAATTGTGCACACGATTTACTATTTCGTTCCCTCGATTTATAAATTATGCACATGATTTATAAATCTAGAGAATGAAATAGTAAGTCGTGCGCATGATTTATAAATCTAGGGAACGAATTAGTAAATCGTGCCACGATTTAGTGTACTATTTTTTTCTTGCATGTCATGTCCAGGGCTCCGTAAAAAACAATGCAAAAAATGAAAGAAAAAAAAGAAAAAATATTGATCTAATAATATATATATATATATATATATATATACCATGGGTATATATATAATTAAATCCAAGGATTTCCCACACATTACATTAAGGTGATTAAGGGTAGTGTAGGAAATTCTGTTTGTTGATTGGATGGCTATGTGAGAGATGCTTTTAGCTGATTGGACAGTACTCCAAGGAGGTACTGTTCACTGATTGGCTAGCTGTCGTGGCTCGAGCGAGTGGAGTCGTGTTAATGTTAGGACTCATCATGGCGCTCAGTTCACCTCAGCACGGTAAGGGCTGTTTTTAATGACAAAAATAACAATATTCATCTCATTTACGCTCTGACATAGAAGTATGTCACCGGTTATATGTGAAGTCACAATTGGGTGTCAAAACAGTTCTCAAATATGCACTTTTAAAAGGATGAAAGACTCGGTTTTGTCATTAGCAGTGCGGCTAGCGGCGACTGACATCCAGCTCGCGTGCGGTTACATGATGCAGCTCACGCGATCTAAAAACGTTGTATGTCGTAACCCAGTGAGATGCCCAGCGTGACAGCATCTGTTTAACACGTCTTTGATGCTCAAAATGTTGTCTAGTCAGGCAGCTCTTTAGGAATTGAGACACAGCCTATTATGCACAATGCTCGATTATTGTGTGTTGTTTACAGTAACACACATGTACCATGGTACCAACAATGCTTCCTTGGTGTTTCGTTTTTTTGCGCGTGTACTTATAATCCTATAGTGTTCTTACTTTGCTGTGGTATGTAAATACCATAGTATTCGAATATGGTAATTTTTCAGTACCATTATGTGTATATTTCTGATTTGAAGTAGTATTATCATCTAATACCATTACTATACTGGCACAGTAAACTAATTTTGTAAGGGCAAAGCACAATCTTTCTCTGTATTTATTAAATACTTCGTCACAATATGCAATTACTTGTAATTACTTGATCTTCTGACGAGTTCTCTCTTTTGTAAAAGGTTAAGAAACTTAACTTTTTGGGGGTTAAATTTTGTAAAAACTGATGATTCTGGACAAATTATGATTTTAAATTAGCCGTTTTATTAGAATAACTAAATGTATGAACCCTTAAGTGTCTTAAAATTAACTTAATCATGAAAAATAAGTCACAAATATATACTCTGTGGGAACCAAATGTCTGTAAAACCTACATTGTGTGGAAGGTTTTGGAAACTAAAAATGATTAATTAAATAATTAAATAAATTATGATTTTAAGTGAGCCTTTTTTTTTTTAGAGTGTGTGTATATATATATGTATATATATATATATATATATATATATATATATGTGTATATATATGTGTGTGTGTGTGTCTTGAAAAAGTATGTATTTTTTTTGGGAACCAAATGTCTCCCAAACTGTAAATCCTACATTGTGAGGAACTTTGGGAGGAACCATCTTCAGAAATATACTAAGTAATGTCTAATTTAAGAATTACAGTGGTTTCTTTTAGAGGTATAGGTTGTATAATTATAATTAACTGTGTTTGCTCATTCTTCATGTTAATGCACTGATCCTGCTGTAATCTGCTCGTCTGCCAGCGAGAGTGTTATTTACTTTTCCCACCCAGTGTCTTTATCTTCCATGTCGTAAATAAAGATCATGGGATTTTTGTGTTCGTTCATATGTGGCGGATGCAGGTTTCTGTTCCTTTTCTGCAGTTTAATCTAAACTAATTTAACCTAATCTACCACGTGCAGCAGGCAGCAGACGCAGGGTGTGTGTGATAAGTGTGTGTCTGTACGTGTTCGTCCTCCTCCACACATGCAGTCACACTGGGACTGAGTATACTGAAATACACCGCTGTGCATGAGCACTAGTGTGCGTGTTTTATATCATGAGTTGCTTTGTTTTCCTTTCTTAGTTTAGTGAACTGTCACAAACATTTACAGTTTTGGATTAAATTCTCAACCCTTTTTTGAATTTCTTCTGACTGCAGCAGTGCTGATGTTACACTGCAGTGTAATTATAACACAGCCTGTTTCTCTTCTGTGTGTGTCCGTGGAAATCACTTATCTTATTCGATCTAATCAGATCTGATGTGAATGTCATGAGAACCAACTAAATTAATGGTTAAATGAAAAAACAATTCTTGACTGAAAGTTTGAATGGATGATTCTGGACACATTAAACATGCCGAAACCATAAATTATGATTTCATATGAGGTGTTTTTTTTTAAGAATAACTAAAAAAAATGGTAGATATTATAATATTTTTCTAATTGATTTAATTACTTCCTTATGTTGACTTTAATAAAAATAACATCTAGCTCTAACAACTTCTAATATAATATACTTATATATATACTTAAAATATCAATAATTTATTATTACTTTTTATTATATATATATATATATATATATATATACATATACACACACGCACACATAATGACCATTTTTAATGTTTTGAAAGGAGTCCCTAATGTGTATGCTTTGATAAAAATACACTAATATTTTTACAACTTGAAATAACTATTTCATGTTGTAAAGTATTTTAAAATGTAATTTATTCCTGTGATCAAAGCTGAATTTTCAGCATCATTACTCCAGTCTTCAGTGTCACATGATCCTTCAGAAATCATTCTAATATGATGATTCGCTGGATGGATGTGTTTTTCAATGCAGTCTATTCCAAAAACACAGTAAATACAATTTTTTGACACACTATTATGATAAAAATACTAACAGTGCTCTGGAAAATTCTTTGGAATTGGATGATAGAAGGATGATAAAAGCACTTCTGTGTCCTTCAAAACTAAACTGCTTGGTAACACACAACAAAATTTAAAAAGGACAAAGTTTAATTATTTTTTTATTTTCTGAAAATAGGTGACAGGTTCTTTAACAGACATTTCTCTGCCTTCTCCTATGAGAGAAAATGCAAAATACAGTTTATTAATGTCCTAAATAACCAAGAGGGCATTGCTTCTAGGCATGGAAACCTTAAAGCATAGTGAGGAAATGCAAATACTTAATTTGCAATTGTTTGAATTTTGATTATAATATGCTTTTATAGATGTCAGTTTTCAGCTTTGAACCTGGTTCATTTCACTTCTTTACTTTTCTCTTCTTTGTTTGGTGCATCCCTTAATTGAACGTGAATTGGGCTTGTAAGCTCTCAGTATTAACCCTAACTGCCAACACGAGAAACACAGCTGCACATTTGTGCCTTCTGATTGGACCTTAAGGAGGGAAGAGGTGAAGGCCAGTGAACAGAGGCGGTTTAAGAGAAGATACACTCTCTCTGAGTTATATGATCCCTGCAGGTGTTGATCTGATGTAGTCAGGGCCAGTTTTGATTGTTGCAGGTGCACATAACACATTTGCAGCCAAACTCGAATCCAGATCTGATTAATGAGTTTCAGACACACACAAGCCATTCCTTTCCTTCTCTGTTGCACAAATGACATTCATCAGCTCGTTCTCAGTGTTAAAGGCTTTTATTCTCTACAGAACATCCTTTCGGCCATTTGATCGACACCCTCCGGAGCGAACAGTATGAAGAGCTGAGATATTTCAACCCACAGAAGCTCAGTGATGACAGATATGGTGAGATACTCAGTGCTTTAGGGTCTTTAACTAAATTAATTCATGCACAGTTGCAAGTGACTGATCACTTGTTATAAGAAAATCATGCAATCAAACTTAAGTTCAGATGTAAAAAATAAAGTACTAACTGGCTCTTTTTCTTGTAGAGAAACTGCCGTTCTGTATGCGGGTTCTTCTGGAGTCCGCCATTCGGAAGTGTGACGGGTTCTACGTGAAGACGGAGGATGTCTCTAATATTTTGGACTGGCAGACGCAGCAGAACCAGGCCGAGGTTGTGTTCTCACCCGCCAGGGTTCTGCTGCAGGATTTTACGTGAGTTATCGACTAGGGATGCACGATTTGGGGAAAAATCAAATTGTGATTTTTCTTATAAAAATTTTGATTTAAAAAAAAAACAAAAAAAACCCAGGTTTATTGTGCTTGTTTTTAGGGCTGCACAATTTGGTCAGAATTTTGTGATTATATATCAATATAATATGTGACCCTGGACCACAAAACCAGTCATAAGGGTCTTTTTTTTAAATTGAGATTTATATATCATCTGAAAGCTGAATAAATAAGCTTTCCACTGATGTATGGTTTGTTAGGATATTTGGCCGAGATACAACTATTTGAAAATCTGGAATCTGAGGGTGCAAAAAATGAAAATATTGAGAAAATCGCCTTTAAAGTTGTCCAAATGAAGTCCTTAGTAACACATATTACTTACAGAAATACATTTTTGATACCTTTACAGTAAGAAATTTACAAAATATCTTCATGGAACATGATCTTTACTTAATATCCTAATGATTTTTGGCATAAATTTTAAGCCAAACAATGTATTGTTGGCTATTGCTACAAATATACCCATGCGACTTGTGACTGGTTTTGTGGTCCAGGGTCACATTATAAGTGCTCGACTCTTGCATTGTCAGTACAAGATCTTGACCAAAAATTCATGGAAATAAATGTTGTGATGTTACTTCCATCAAGAGGTGCATCAATGTTTGGTCAAGATTTTATATTGACAATGCAAGAGGTGAGCACTCTGTAAAGTCTACTCCAGCACAACCCAAAGACTTTTTTAATGAATTTAAGGTCATTTAATGAATTTTCAATGAATTTAAGGTGCCAATTCATGTGTGAAAATGATTCTTCATGCTCTCTGAACCATTCCTTCACAATTTAAGCCTGATGAATCTTGACATTGTCATCCTGGAATATGGCCATGATGTGTCTTCCTACATGGTTGTTTAAGAAATGAAAAGCTGCACACTCCGTAAATTAGTGTTAGAAGCACTGTTGCCAAACATGCTAGAAACATAATAATCGCTGCAATAATGATCCAGTCATAGACTCCTAAGTGTTCGCCTATTTTAATCCAAACAGCAACTTTTTTTTGGCCGGGCAGTGTAGATGTATTACTATTAAAATCGAGTATTTAAGAGAAATAAAATAATAATAATGACTCTAAGACGCACAGCGCATATATTTAATTCAGTCGCAGTCTTTGCAATTTGATAATAACACTAAGCAATATCACGATTTTGGTTTTATTTTGATTAATCGTGCAGCCCTATTGACAACATCTGCACATTAACTGGGCCTGTTCATAACCTTGGATATGTCCTGATGCCTCCTTTATGTGTTTGTTCACAGGGGAATTCCTGCTATGGTGGATCTGGCAGCCATGAGAGATGCTTTAGCTAAACAGGGGGTTGATCCAAACCTGGTGAACCCCAGATGCCCCACAGACCTCATCGTAGATCATTCACTGCAGATTGACTACAGCAAATGGTGAGAGTGAACTCTTGGGCTAGAGAAAGGATTAAAACAGTATTTATGTTTAAAAACCCAATAATTACAGCATTAACATAAACAATGATTATGCCCAGAAGTCATAATGTACACAGTAATTAGTGTGCTGATGTATTGTGCTTCAGTTTTTTTGGTAAACCGTCTCTTTTTATGACCTTAACCAGGCAAGATGCAACAAGTTTTCA
>CM077459.1:16294652-16319652 GCA_039654765.1 Mylopharyngodon piceus | reverse complement strand
TTATTTAATTTAACAAAAATGATTTTAATAGTTTTAATTTTAGTTAATAACAACACTGGTGTCATTCAGATGCGTATCACCCCAATTTTCACTGTATATCAACACTAACTCTGCCCCTGTTTCTCTTCGTCTCAGACTAAAGAGGTGTGCGCTCCTCAGTCCATTGACAGTGCGTACCCGCTCCTCTTTCTGGGTGATAAAGTAACAACCGATCACATTTCTCCAGCGGGAAGCATTGCAAGAGTCAGCGCTGCTGCCAAATACCTGCAGAGCAAACGGTGAGATTATTTTAATGTTTCTTTTCAGTATGCTTCATATATTTGTCCTTAAAATCATTTCAGCCCCTCTGAGTGAGTGTTGCAGCGTTGAGTCAAATTCATTATAGTGAATTGGTTCATTTGAACGATTCATTCCTCAGAGTCATTGTTTAGTGTTCATGGAATTCCTGCATTGTGTTTTTGTAGTAAAACTGCTTTTTATTACTATGTTGATCAATTTTATGATAAAGACAATCAGATGCTAAGTTTAATTCATTTATATGTTTGACTCAGTCTGACCCCTCGTGAATTCAATTCTTACGGCGCACGGAGAGGAAATGATGCCGTGATGACTCGAGGAACATTTGCCAGCATTAAGCTTCAAAACCGTCTCATTGGGAAGACCGGACCCAAAACACTGCACATTCCGTCAGGACAAACGGTTAGTGTCCAGACTGAACCGGTTTGAACATGATTCCTTCTTACTCTGAACTCATGGTTTGATTTTTGTTGTCCCATCACAGCTGGATGTGTTTGAAGCTGCTGAACGCTATCAGAGAGATGGAGTTCCCCTCATCATCCTGGCAGGAAAAGAGTACGGCTCTGGCAGCTCACGCGACTGGGCCGCCAAAGGACCTTATTTACTGGTACTGGAGTCATAATCCTTTTTCTGAGGAAAATAATCCTTTGTTCTGCTACACAAACACTTCATATACTGACTGTTTGTGTGTGTCTCAGGGGGTGCGTGCGGTGATAGCAGAGAGCTTTGAGAAGATTCATAAGAATCATTTGGTGGGCATGGGAATCGCTCCGCTGCAGTTCCTGCCAGGACAGAATGCCGACTCGCTGGAGCTGTGTGGAAAAGAGCGATTCACCATCAACATCCCACAGGAGCTCACGCCCCGACAACAGCTCACAGTACAGGTAGAGCGACTCACAGCGGACAAAACATCACTTCACTTCAGCATTTCCATTGAGATGTTCTATCAAGCTGCACACAATAACCGGTGTAGTCTGATTGATTTTTTTTGGGGGCCAATAAATTTTTATTTATGGATGAGTTTAGCTAGCAGGAAACATAAATTAATGATGTAATATTTTCCTACATTCTCTTTTGAGAAGTCAAACAATCCAAAGAAAATTCACAAACAAATGACTCTTATGAACCAATTCTTTGTAGTTAATCAAAAACGTAAAGCGCAACCTGTGTAGTCTGATTCATGAACAAATGACTCTTATAAACCAGTTCTTTATTGTGAATCAAAAGCAGACAATGTAACCAGTGTAGTCCGATTCATGAATAAATGACTCTTATAAACCAGTTCTTTATAGTGAATCAAAAGCTGACAGCGTAACCAGTGTAGTCCAATTCACGAACAAATGACTCTTACAAATCAGTTCTTTATAGTGAATCAAAAGCAGACAGCGTAACCAGTGTAGTTCGATTCACAAACAAATGACTCTTATAAACCAGTTCTTTATAGTGAATCAAAAGCAGACCACGTAACCAGTGCAGTCTGATTCACGAACAAATGACTCTTATAAATCAGTTCTTTATAGTGAATCAAAAGCAAACAGCATAACCAGTGTAGTCCGATTCACGAACAAATGACTCTTATGGATAGGTTCTTTTTAGTAAGTTAAAAAAAATATAGCATAGCCACTGTATTCAGATTCACAAACAAATGACTCGTTTGAACCAGTTATTTTTAGTGAATCAAAAACAACCAGTGTAGGACAAACAAAATACTTGTCTGAGCTGGTCCTTTTAAATGAATCATTCATGAAGACTCACTAACTCATCTATTGGATAAATAGCAATAGAATTACATTGTTTGGGACCTGCTGTTATTAAACCTGTCATTATTAAAATTAATATTTTTTTGTAGTCATGTGACATCTAATGTTTTTGTCTGCTTTTGTTTCCAGACGAGCACGGGGAAGAGTTTCAGTGTCATGGCTCTTTTCGAGAACGACATGGATGTGGCATTTTTCAGACACGGAGGCATCCTGAAGTACGTAGCTCGTTCTCTGCTGCTGTAGCACAATCAGACTCATAGCCACGGAGACGCCCAGCGGACCTCTGATCGGCACAGTGCCACCCAGAGGCCTTCAGGAGGTCTTATGAACTCAGAACGCTGTGCCTCTTGTTTGCAGAATCCTCCCGTCTCGGAGGATGTCATTATTTTGCACTTAAAGCAACAAATGTCCAACGTTTCTCTCCAAATCATTCTCTCCACACCCAGACTCGATTCGGCACGACAAGGTGTATTTTGCGGTCTGGTTGTGGAGCGTAAACTTTGGGCATTTCATATTGCAGTGCCTGCAACACGTGTCAAGAAACTGTTCTTCTAAACTGAGCTTTTCAGTCTGGACGCAAAGACTGCACGACGACCTCGCAGCCAATGGAGGCTTTGCTCTTGTTTCATGGTGCTGATTTTGACACAGGCACTTTGATGGAGTGAAAGTGTCCACACATTCACTGTTTCTTCATTGCCCAGCGTTTGTTTCTGTATGAACGTCCACATATTCCCGCCACAACAAAAAAAGCACTCTTTGTTTTGATCTGATCCAGTAAAATATTAGTTTATTTATTATGATGATCGTCCACTTAGTGTCTTCTGTTACTGGGATTGTGAGTGACAATGATGACTAAAAGATTAAAGAAGTTGCTTTTTAACGACATCTGATGGAGCCTGAGACGTATGTTCAACCATAAACATTATATGATATATATATATTAATCTGAGCTCACGTTAGAGAGTGAACGATGGCTGGTTTTTGTACTGTCACAGTGCTGTTTGCCTTGTTGCGATGTGTGGCTTCAGTCCTTGTGTTCTGTATGTGGAGACAGTATGCAAATCCTCAGCACTGGGGTGAACGATGCAGTAGACAAATCTTTTCTTGAATTATGCTGTTACTGTAAATAATTTTTAATAAATAATGACATCAGCATGCTGAGTTTTTCTTTTCTGCATTTATAATACCATATTAGGTTGTCAGTCACCCTCTATGACATTTCACTTAATATACATTTTAGAATTTTTAAAATATACTTTGAAACATTCATAATTTGTACTTTGATAAAATGCATGGTAATGCGCCTCCCTTACACTGGGGGCGCTGTGGAAATGAGCGAATCATTTCTGTAGAATGTAGAGCATATTCAGTCTAGCTTGGCCACTCTCATCAGCACAAAGCTCCTGGAATCAGGCAATAATATGATGGTTTTTCAGTAACTACTGGCACTTTTGTCTCGGTTAACATAACATAAATAAAATAAAAACATTTCACACTTTAATTTGTCTGTAATTTGTCTAACAATGTCCAATAGTGAATATACATCCGTCAAAGAAAAGCTTCCACACACTAAAGTTATACTTTTCGGAAAACATATTTAAATTGTTTAGTTTACTCTGCTTAGAATATCATAGTTTTATTCAAATAATATTTTATGAATATTTTCTTATGTTAAGCAATAAAGTATATACATAAAAGGCATTTGAAAAGTATTTAAAATTAAAAGTCAGTTTTTAATTGTCGTTTAATAACAGTTACGCGGCACCGCACTGGTGTATATGTGTTTTGCAGAATAAAATAATTTAATAACTCATTAAGAAGACACAAGCGAGTGCGGATCTTTTGTTTTTTTTTCATTTGAAAGTATTGCTAATAGACCCTTTTCACATTTCTGGGTTTCTCAGAAGCGGAATAGTTGGGTAAACTGTTATAGCGGTGAATGAGAGATTTCGTTAAATATATTTTTTGCGTTTCCATTTACACAAATAGCAAACAATAAACTCCACAATAGTGTTTTCATAACTTTCAAAAAGAGGAAAAAATTGAACGCGATTGATAAAGACAGAAAGATGTAATTTTTACCGTCGCTTCCATTGATGCAACGGTAATATAATACTAAGTATAGTGTTATAAATGTATATACATTTTTTAAAAAATGAAAATATAAAAAACTTTGCAGGATTTACGATATTGATGACCGTTAAAACGCGTCATCACAGTCTGTGAAAAGGGTCTATAACAGTAAAAATCAAACTAAACTGCTAACCGAAGGTAGGGAACCATTCAGAGAGCTTCACGTAACACACGTGACTCTCCATGGAAGTGAATCCAGAGTGGACGCGCTTCTCGCTGCAGTGAGATTCTTTAGCGGAGTTGCAGCCGCAACAGTGAACAGGCAGCGCGAGCACAGGCATTAGGTATGAAAATAATAATATTTTACTATATTTTACAGCCTATATATGATGCCTATCACAAATCAAAGCCTTCTGTGCGCGTGTAAGGCCCTGAGGTGATGTGAGATTAACTGAGTAAAGGATAAACTTAAATGAAATGAAAAGTTGCTGCTTCATGCTGTGATGCAGGTGCTAATGCTAAAGCTAAAACATTCATACAGGAGAAACCGAAAGCAGCTTAAAATTTCACATTTATGCTTCATAATATCTCATTTATGATAATAAAGTCATTGTATTTTGTGAGCTGAATTTGTGTTTGTGCGTGTTTCTGTTGTTTTCTGCTACTTTCTGTTTCATTTTGTTGTTCTTTGAGTGTTTAAGTGCTTTAGGTTATGACAGCAGCACAAATCAACGAGTTATTCAATTTAATAAATTATTATAATTATGAATATGCATTTTACCTCTATGTGCAGTTTATTACTGATAAATTGAACATTTTTCCCTCCTTTTTGCAGGGTTTATTTTATTTAAGGGCACTATGGTAAGTGTTGCCTTATTAGTGGATCTATTTTTAATGCAGTTTATTGATTCACAATATGTTAAATTCAGAATACACTCCTTTTTTAACAGTCTCGAAGATATGACTCAAGAACGACCATCTTCTCTCCAGAAGGTGAGAGTCTCCATATCCAATGTTTTATTGTTTCTGTTGCGTGTTATTATTATACATGCTGATTTCATGTCACTTGTAAATGGGGTCTCAATGTGTGTGTTGTGTTGTGTTGTTGGCAGGCCGTCTGTATCAGGTAGAATATGCCATGGAGGCCATCGGTCACGCTGGCACCTGCCTGGGCATCCTGGCTAATGACGGCGTGCTGCTGGCGGCGGAGAGGAGGAACATCCACAAACTTCTGGACGAGGTTTTCTTCTCCGAGAAGATCTACAAACTCAATGAGTGAGTCGTGTTTTTATATGAGTTAAATCATTTATGTGGCCCTAAATTCATTCTCAAGATTACTTGAACACAAATACCTTGATATTCATGGCTTTTCAACTCCTAAAAATGTGCTTTTCAACTCCTCTTGGGAAACTCTTATTATTTCTGATATGGGAGGAATTGCATTAATATTTAAGGTGTAGATTAATTAAATTTCGTGCTTGAGAAATCTCTTTTTGTAGGAGCATGTATGGCAGTGCTATTTTAGTATTACTTATAAGCTATTATAGGATTTATGAATTAGCTTTTATTTTCATATTTTAGTTTTAATTTTGTCATTTTTATATTTCTATTTTGCTTTATTTTTAAGTTTTAGTTATTTTAGTACTTCGTTTAAACTTATTTCAAATAATTGTCGAGGCTTTTAGTCTTTCATTTTAACTTTAGTCATTTTGTTGTGCTTTGTCATTTGTGTGTTTTAATATTTCTATTTAGCTTTATTTTTATTTTAGTTTTAGTAATTTTAGTACTTCAACTTAATTATTTCAGTTAGTTTTCAAGGCTAAGTTTAGTTTATTTTAATTTGTTTTAGTAATTTTGTTGTGCTTTTTGTCATTTCTATTTAGCTTTATTTTTATTTAAATTTTAGTACTTCAACTTAAACTTATTTTAAGTTTAAGTACTAAACTTAAGTTAGTTTTCAAGGCAAATTTTTGTATGTTTTCATTTTAATTTAGGTTTTAGTCATTATGTTGTGCTTTTGTCATTTTTGTTTTTTTTACTTTTTGGCTTTATATTTAAGTTTTAGGAATTTAATTCCTGAACTTAAACTTATTTCAGTTAGTTTTCAAGGCTAATTTTAGTTTGTTTTAGTTTAAATTTTTTTGTCATTTTTGTTTTTTAATATTTCTATTTAGCTTTACATCTAAGTTTTAGTAATTTTAGTACTTCAAATTAATCTTATTTCAGTTAGTTGTCGAGGCTAAGTTTAGTTTTTCAGTTTCATTTAAGTTTTAGTAAATTTATGTGCTTTTGTCATTATTGTTTTTTATTATTTCTATTTAGCTTTATTTTTAAGTTTTAGTTTGAGTAATTTTAGTACTTCAAATTAATCTTATTTCAGTTCGTCAAAGCTAATTTTAGTTTGTTTTTCATTTTAATTTAAGTTTTAGTAATTTTGTTATGTGCTTTTGACATTTGTTTTTTTAATATTTTTATTTAGCTTTATTTTTATTTGAGTTTTAGTAATTTTAGTACTTCAACTTAAAATTATTTTAGTTAGTTGTCAAGGCTAAGTTTAGTTTTTCATTTTAATTTAAGTTTTAGTCATTTTGTTATGCTTATGTCATTTGTGTTTTTTAATAATTCTATTTAGCTTTAAGTTTTAGTTTTAGTAATTTTAGTACGTCAACTTAAACTTATTTCAATTAGTTTTCAAGGCTAATTTTTTTGTGTTCATTTAAATTTAGGTTTTAGTCATTATGTTGTGCTTTTGTCATTTGTTTTTTTTAAATATTTCTATTTAGCTTTATATTTAAGTTTTAGGAATTTTAGTACTTCAGCTTGAACTTATTTCAAGTTAGTTTTCAAGGCTAATTTTTTTGTGTTCATTTTAATTTAAATTTTAGTCATTATGTTGCGCTTTTGTCACTTGTTTTTTTAATATTTATATTTAGCTTTACATCTAAGTAAGAATTTTAGTACTTCAACTTGTCAAGGCTAAGTTTAGTTTTTCAATTCAAGTTTTAGAAAAATTATGTGCATTTGTCGTTTTAGTTTATGTAATTTTAGTACTTCAATTTATTTAAGCTGTCAAGGCTTATTTTAGTTTGTTTTTAAATGTAAGTTTTCAATGAATATTTATATTTTATGTCAGCCTTATTTCAATTGCTGAAAATGCTTTTTGCTAGTGTTCGATTACAATAACACTGTTGTGGTGATTCTGTGATGCAGAGACATGGCATGCAGTGTTGCGGGAATCACGTCAGATGCCAACGTCCTCACGAACGAGCTGAGACTCATCGCACAGAGGTGAGTGACGCATTATTTTCACTGCGTTATGTAGATGTAAGGCAAAAGAATTGGTTAATTATGCATATGAGAGTCATATTGAATGTGATTGTGTGTGTGCAGGTACCTCCTGCAGTATCAGGAGCCCATCCCCTGTGAGCAGCTGGTTACTGCCCTGTGTGACATCAAACAGGCTTACACGCAGTTTGGAGGTACGACAGCAAAGTCAAAACAGTTGTACATTATGAATCTCTTTCTAACGTGATCCTGGTGAAGTTTTGGGCTTCTGAATAAAAACTGTATGTGTGTTTTATCAGGTAAAAGACCCTTCGGTGTGTCTCTGCTGTATATGGGATGGGACAAACACTACGGATTCCAGCTCTATCAGAGCGACCCCAGCGGGAACTATGGAGGCTGGAAAGCCACGTGCATCGGAAACAACAGCGCAGTGAGTGAAACGCACACATTCTGATTCTTATGCATGAAGCTGTGACATGCTTAAACTGTCCAATTAGTGCTAGAAAGTCCGATTAATTTCAGCGAATCAGTTCATTTGAATCGTTTGGTTTAATGAATCATTTCAGAAATACAAAAATAGCATGACACGAAATATGCGTCCACAAAGTTCTGCAAATGTCTTTAGATTTATTTAAACAAAATAATACTTTTATTCAGCAAGGATGCATTAAATTGATCAAAAGTGACAGTAAAGACATTTACAATGTTGCAAAAGACTTTGATTTAAAATAAATGCTGTTCTTTTGAACTTTCTATTCATCAAAGAATCCTGAAAACCATGTATCACTGTTTCCACAAAAATATTAAGCAGCACAACTGTTTTCAACACTGATAATAATAATAAATGTTTCTTGAGCAGCAAATCAGCATATTTGAATGATTTCTGAAGGGTCATGTGACACTGAAGACTGGAGTAATGATGCTGAAAATTCAGCTTTGATCACAGGAATAAATTACATTTTAATATATATTAAAATAGAAAACAATTGTAATAATATTTCACAATATTACTGTTTTTACTGTATAATTGATCAAATAAATACAGCCTTGGTGAGCATAAGATACTTGTTAAAAAACAATTAAGTGTAAAAATGCTACAGTGTTTATTATGTTTATTTTAGGGCCATCAAGCAATTTAAATTTTTTAATCTAATTAATTACATGATGTGGCGATTAATTAATCTAATTAATCGCACATCACATTTGGCTGAGAAATTACCCCCAAAAGATCATTTAAAGTCATTATTGTGTAAAGCATCAAATAGACATTACAAAAAAAAAAGTAGCTTCAGAAATAAATATTTGATTTGATTCAGCATAGAATTTGTTACACATACATTTTTGGACCATGAGGTTGAGTAAATGATGACTGAATTTTCATTTTTGGATGAACTATAGCCTATCTGTGTTTTGTTTTTTTAATAATATGGAAATATGAAATTTTTTAATGAAATTTATAGGCCTACTCTAAACTAAAACTGCCAGTAGGTGGCTGTAAATGTCTTAATGATTCATTCATTCATTCGATTCGATTCATTTAAACGGCTGATTCATTCAGGAGTGAAGTAAATGGTTCTCTTTATGAATGTTCCATTGAATCATTGGTTCACCCAATTCGTTCAAAACGCGGATTCAGAAATGAAATCCCTCTGTGTGTTGCTCGGAGACGAACAGTTCTGCTTTGTCTTTATATTTTCGATGGCAAAATTGAGCAAAACAGACAATATTGTGTCCAAAATAACACAATATTAACTTCTGATTTATTGTACTATTGTATAAAATCTTTCTGCATCCAATACATGTATAGTGCTCTCATCTCCATTTAACACATTTGTCCATGTTAATGTCTATTCTGTTGATGTGCAAACAGTCCTAGGTCTAGAAGTCCTCACAAAGAATTTGTTATACCTCCTTTTTTTATGCAGATTGTGTCAGATATTATTTTGTTTGTTGAATCAGTTCATGAATCAGTTTGATTCTTCAAAAGGAACCAGTTAAAAATGATTCCATGGTGAATCAGACATCAAACTATCCAACTACTAGTGCACTGTAATAATATCATGATTCAGCCAGTAGATGGCAACGACACGCTGTCCTCAATTCAAGACTTCTGTTCCCTTATCACAAAAGAAAGATGTCAAAACACTAATGACCTCAGCTCAGAGACTTCATGTGTATGTGTGTGTGTTGTAGGCTGCTGTGTCAATGCTGAAGCAGGACTATAAAGAGGGAGAGATGACTCTGTCGGCCGCCCTCGCTCTCGCCGTCAAAGTGCTGAACAAGACCATGGACGTCAGCAAGCTCTCAGCAGAGAAAGGTGCGTGTTTGGCAAGACAGAGATGGAATAAATGTTTTAGCGTGCAGACAAGGCTGGTAGATTGAGGCAGTCTGGTGGAGAGCCGATCTCTGCATTATGAATGATCATGACACTATATACAGACCCACAATCCATCTGAGCTCTCAGCTTAATGCAGCTGCTCACGTGCTCAACTACAGTAACACTGCAGTCAGAGCGGTCATCCAGCAACAAACTCCTTTTAACAATAAAACATAGTGTGACACATGAATTTGCAATTACCTTTTTTTTTTTTTTTTTACTTTTTATGCAGCATCTCATAATTATCTTTATTTATTTTTTTTTTACTTTGAAGCATAAATGGGCTTCCGATAACTAAACCCCAAAAGCTAATTAAATAACTATTCAGATAAATGTTTTAATACATGAAACTCTTAAAGGGACAGTTCACCCAAAAATCTTCTGCTGAACACATTTTGACGAATGTGGGTAACCATAACCAAACACACAGTTGATGGTTGACTTCCATAGCATGGACAAACATCTGATTGTTCCCTCTTTTTTCTGCCGATCTTTGCAGTGGAGATCGCCACACTGACACGAGAGAACGGCAAGACCAGAATCAAAGTCCTCAAGCAGAAGGAAGTGGAAGAACTCATCAAGAAACACGAAGCAGAAGAGGCCAAAGCGGAGAAGGACAAGAAAGAGAAAGAACAGAAGGAGAAAGACAAATAAAACACCTGCACTTGTTTTCTAGTACAATGTAAAAGCCCGCTGGGATTCATAAAGAAATTCATATTATTCTGTCTGTCCATCTGTCATTTTCTTTATTAAACACAAAACAAAAAGATAAACATTGTCTGAGTAGTTTTGTTTCTGATAATCTAATTCTAGAAAGTTCCTTAGCGTCCCACAGCTGGTGGTATATGTTGAATAATAGATTAAATGTAAATGCGTTAATCTGGAAATTTGTGCCTCTAATGTAAGTGTTGTGTAACCAAGAGTTTTCAGGGTAGTGTGGTTTGAAACTATAAGTTCATTTCTTTGCCCAAAAAATGTACTATGGTAACCACAAAATGCATAATTTTTATTACAGTAAAAACATAAAAATACGGGTCTTTGATCAAACAATGTTTTATATATATTTAAGAGTGATTTCATGTCTGTGTTGGCTAATCTCCTTACCTCAATTTTACTGCAGTAACCTACTTTTGCTGTAACTGTGATTACCATGGTAAATTGTCGCAAGATAAATACCTCCAAGAAAAACATTTTTGTGTGGATGATATAAGAGTTAAGACTGTTATATCAAAAAGTTTGTATATGATGAGGGATTAATCGGACCTGTTGACTGATTCAACGTATTTTGCCGGCTTTCTAAGAAGTGCGGGAAAATTAGGCACGTGTTGCATAAGCGCGCGGATTACGGTTTCAGAAGTCAGTCAGACCTGAACGCAGCGACGAGCTCGCAGAGTAACCCGGCAACACAGAAATGTTAACTTGTCACACACACAGAGAATTTAGGTCATTTTAATGGACGAGATTATTGTGATGTAACCCAGCACGGATCGTTAAGTGCATATGTCCTGCGGCTCGCGACAGGCTCTTCACTTAAGCCGGTCTACGGGAGTCGGTCAGCGTTTCTGTAAGGTACCCCCAAAAGGAAAATGGTTTCAGATAGTTTTTCAAAGCGCCACAATGTCATGTCTAATGATCAGGAACAAATCTCAAGTGAGGTTGAGAAATAACCAAGAAAATATTTAGAGTTTTGTTCGTTTATTACCATTTGTGCTAGCTTTGAGGTTAATGGAGGGCCTACTCTTAAACGTTGACAATCTAAAGCTTAGATTTTATATTTTTTGATATTTAGAGTATTCATCGTCTGGTAAAATAGAATAAATAGGAAATATGTCAACACAGGAAACAATTTCAGTCCTTAAACAATTTATTATGATTATTTCTCATAGAATGCAGTTACTTAATGAACATGGACATTTTACAATGACTAATCAATTTTGCCGTCATATTTGATGTGTTATTTATGCTCTATGTATTGTAACAGAGAATGATGGGAAATTTAGTTTTGTTGTAGCCTGACGGCTTATAAACATAAATGAGTGGTATTTTCTCTTTCTCATCAATAGTACACAAAATGTGTACAACTAAATTTTACTATCATCATTAGCAATTAAATATTAATGATAAATATACGTAATAGATTCCTTATAATTGATTGGTTTTTCAGTGAATAACTTGGAAGAACTATTTTTCATAGAATACCCAAAAGAAGTTCACATTTTACTTTAGTTTCAATAGTTTAATATTGGTTAAGTTTATATTTTTTCCTTGTGAACAAACTTGTATTTGCACTTATTCAACATCCATAACTTAATTTTATTTCCCTTTTCAGTTCACACAAGGAATCCATCTAGAATAGTCAAATTGATTTTATTTGTGTGGAGGAAAAAAAGAGGTCAGTCATGAAGTTTTTCGTCACGTGTTTTATTTGGACATAAGGAAAAAGTTCAAGGTATACAAGTGTAGATTGTCATTAAATGATTTCTGAGTTACGCTAATTTCTACACTACAAAAAAAATCAATCAATATAGACAAAATAAAATCATATAGATAAAAATAAAATTTAAGTGGATGAACAAAAAACATTCTCTAAAAGCTTATTGTCACAGCCATGAGGAAAAGTTAGGTCTATTTACACATGCAAAACCTAAAGGCCACCCTGCTGAGAAGTATACAGAACTGAATTCATTGCACCTAATTTCCACAGAGATGACCAAGAATCAAAGAAACAGAGGCTTCCGCTCCAGGGAATGTTTTTGCATGTTTTACCTGACTGCGCCGGGACCGATCCTGCTATCTGAAGGTGCTGCTAAGGTAGGTTCACCAGTCTTATCTGAATGAAACTTGAGGCTTTCGCTTTGAATGGAGACCATTATCTTTGGCAAGTATGTCAAGTTCACTAAACACTGCAAGACATCTTGACGGCTCAAAGTACATCTCTCTCTAATGGATGTGCAATGCACCGTGGGCTGAATTGCTTGTGTTTTCCTAAAGTGCTTGTGTTAACGCCCCTGAGGGGCAGAGGGTGCGGTTGGTTTGCTCTCATGTTTCCTGTTGGTTTGGGATGGTGAGGACAAAAGGTGTGATGGACTACGGTAAGACTCATGTAGAAGGTCTATGCATCTCCCTAAATAAAAATGAGGATACCAGGACCTTCAGGATTTTTAAAACTAGAATGATTTCATCACAAACATGCTCATGCATCTAGGAGTTTTCAGGTCTGGCTTTATTTTAAAAGAAATAAAAGCAACAGACCTGACTGAACAACTTCTACTCAAAGAAAAGCAAACCTCACAACCAGACTGAGAAAAATGTCAACTAAACTCAACCTAAACTTACACTCAAGTGCATTGTTGGGGTCTGGAATGATACACTGTAGAATGCTGCGTTCCATCCAAAGTTTAATGCAAGATATTTTTCGTACGTAATATCTTTGACTTCCAAAAATAAAGCCATTTATTGCATGACATTCTGATGATATTAATATGCAATGCTAGCTTTCATTTTACAGATGCGAGATTATCAACAGTGAGGATCATTTAGTGGGTTTTATGCAACGTTTCTTGGTTTCATTGGCAATATAATGTGGGAACTTTGACTTCTCAGTGTGTTTTATTTGCGTAAAAGTGAATGTTAAGCATTAACTATGCACATCTCATCTGTGACGTTATGGACTGAAATCACAATTTCCATCGAATTTTCCAAGCTGAAAGTCCAACTTCAAGTGCGTTCGATTGCACTTTTCTAAGTAGGAAGGCAGAAATTCAAAAGTTGAGTTGAATGGAATGCAGCATAAATCCTAATGAGTGTTTTAAGAGCTAACTGTGCTGTTGAAGTGAGTCAAGTCCTAGCTACTATGAGCTGAGAGCTATTAATCTTGCTTCATCTGAGTACGGTGAACTAGTAAAAGTTACAGCTGTAACTCCTAAAGAAGAGTAAAACCAGAGCAGAAAAGACTGTCAAACTGGAATAAACAAATAAATTCCTGATTTCACCACCTTAAGCCACTGGAAACGGTTTACAATCAATTACAAATGCATTCCCTTCTTTAAGAAGTATCACTACCATGTCTGCGATCTGTATCCTGTTCTGAATGTTCCACACATAAGAGTACACAACAGTATAGACAGTTTGATATATGATGTGAATTAACAGAGAGGATATGCTGGATTTCTGCTTTAGCACCAACCCACCTCCTGCTGATAGAACGACCAATCAGTATCGATTGGTGGGTTAATAACAGAAACTGAACCAATCAGAGTGTTAGATGGCCCAGCTTCGCCCCTACCCCCGTCCTAAAAGTCACTTTGATGCAGAGGTATAAAGGGGGCACAGAGAGGGGGGGCAAGAGGGGTGGGGGCATTTTAAGAGTGAGTGAGACTGTGATGCTCACTCTTCATCAGAACTACTGCTGTCTATGGAATAGACCATAAAGAGAAGATCGGGCCGGGCCGGCACCAGCGGGTGACCAGGTTTCACCACTTCAAAACCCATGTAGTGGAAGGTCTTCATGATGGACACTGCACAAGTGGAGACAAAGACAGTTACTCATTTACTGAATTATGGTAAGTATCAGATTCATTATCCAGTTTAAAAAAATTAATAACTCATTATTATTTACTCAGCATGTTGTTGCAAACCCATATGACTTTCTTTCTTTCTTTTTTTGCAGATTGTACACCAATCATAATGGGGCTGTCAAGCTCCAAAAAAATGACAAAAAAGCCATAATAACAGTGCACAAATCATATGGATAAGCCATATTTTTGGAGTCCGACAACCTACGTCTGCATTAATCCGGATATTAAAAAAATGGCATTTTCAGGCCAAGTAGCACGTCCACTCTGCGCCTGCGTAAGAAGAAATGCCTTTCCATACCAGCAGGTGGCAGTAGCTGAACAGCCAATCAGAATGATCAGACGGCCCGACTGACCGACGAGGTCCGATGCCGATTTAACATGTCAAATCGGCTGAAAAAAAGCAGACGAGCACCAAGTTCAGCTGACGGTGCGGAACACACTGAGAAAACTTCGTTGGCCGACGAACAAAAATTGCCCAACGGCCGACCGTCAGCTTGGTGTGTTTTGGGCTTTATACCTTTCTGGACCTCAAAAGGTGCAATGATGTTGCTGCCTGTGTGGTTCAAGAAACCCTTGGATTTCATCAAAAATATCTCAATTTGCGTTCCGAAGATGAGCAAAGGTCTTACGGGTTTGGGACGACATGAGGGTGAGTAATTAATGACAGAATTTTTATTTTTCACTAACCATACCATACATAGATGATACCGAGAGATAAGACGATTTTTACGCTATTCTTCTGGCACAATCATTTATTAGCAAAATTTCCTACCACTCACTGGTGTGTCAAGGTCACTCATTCCATGTATTGTATAAAACGCAATTGCCCTCAAGTTTTGCCACAGGACAGTAAATATTGTTACCTTTGCAGGAATGTGATATGAAGATTGTATGAAGTAACAATTATCTTTAGCAACACTATGGAAGTGAACAGACACAACAATGCCAATACAACCACAGATATAGGTACAATATGCATGACTAAACAAGCATTATAATTTTCGAATACCTACATTTTCACAGTTCACACTACAACGTGAAAACATGGTTTTCAAATGTATCCACTTGGGTGAGCATCTTCAGAAAGCTGTTTTTGCTGGACAAAAACAGCGTCTCAGCATGAACAAAAGGCCAAAGCAAAGACTTTTTAATTTTTAGTTTTCAAATGTATCCGGATTAATGTGGATGTAGCCTCAGTTTCCAAAAAAAAAATCTTTGAAGTCATACAGGTTTGGTACAACATGATGGTGAGTTAATTTGCATTTTTTTGTAAACAATATCTTTAATATGTGTTTAAATGTATCTTACATCGATCGTCTCTGTTTTTGTGAAGCCACAGGAACACATAGCTGACTTTCAACTGCTCCTCTGCAAACTCCAGAAGCCTGGTGAAACTGCAGTGCAATGAGAGAGAGAGAGATGGTGACGCACTGCTGCTTTTACATAATGTGTATCTTATGTAATAATGCAGATGTACTAGCCACAGAACAACTTCAGTCAGAACACACACACATATTTAATGCTTTCTGACAGTCCACCACCTGCTCGTTGAAGGTAAATCACTCTGTTCTAATGCCTGCAATGACCTCACAGACAGCACATGACTGGACATGATGATGAATCCAAAATGAGAAATAACGGGAAGAACTTTCATCAAGAGCGACAGCATCTTTCACAACCTCATACCGGTGATGACACATCACACGGAAAACCATCTCGAGCTGCTTTTGACTAAAATTAAAGCAGCCGTTTGTTCTACTGTGACCTAAAAATGTCAGTTAAAGCCGAACCATGCAGAGACAGACAAATATAGTCCCGCTGTCAGCTTCAATATAGAGCAGTGCGATGACAGATTATTAACCCAACGTACCCTTCTTTGCTGCCATTGTGGAGAGCTCCAGCGGGGATTTCCAGGTAGAGTGCATCGTCTGAAAGAACCGTGTCCCAGCAGGAGAACCGTCGCTCGCTCAGCTGGTACTGGAAGTGCAGGACTGGGGGCACTCCGCTTACTGATCCCGCCTGAGTCACTGTTAGCTTTTCGTCCTGGAGGACACATATACACGTAGTGAAATGTCTGAATGTTATTTATAAGAGCACAAAAGAAAATGTTTCATTTAATGAACTTCCATTTAATGTTTTCTTACAATATTATTGTAACATATATTGGCATATATTGTATCCATACTCGGATCTTATAAATATCAATATATTTTTTATGATATATATAATTTCCAACAGTTAAATAAATGTAAACTCTTGGAAACAGCCTTGAAAGAACCAGTTCTCAGATGCTTCTCAAATGAACTATGCAAGAGAGATATTCACTCTCTTATTCGCAAATCGATCTAATTATGATCGATCGCAGTTGGAGTTGTATTCTGACATCTGTATTACATCGTGTATCAATGTGGGATTCATTTCAGTAATGAACCCGGTGTATTCCTGTCAATTTTCAAATGATTTTTGTCTAAATATTACAGTAGCACATTTAATCAAAATCAATTGATATAAATGAGCTCAAGAGTAGCCAACAGTCACTTGAACAATAGACCTTTTCACAGGTGTGAGTGATCCTAAACCTCTTAACCTTTTGAGACGATCACATGTCTGTACAGACAGTGCTGACATCTATAGTCTCACACACATGGTCAGGTGTATGCCCAGCTCGATTACCGAGCGCCAACGCCGTCCATATGTAGGCCAGATGGAAACTCTGGTTGTAAATATGGTACAGAGCTACGTGACAAAAAACAAGCTCTAGAGATCTTCTCACACCCGTCTCCTCCCTTGGGCTGGTTGTCTTGTGTATATTTTTTGGAAATGGTATGGCTTACTGCCCCAGTCTCTTACTGATTAAAGTATTCATTTACTGTTCAGGGTTTTTAGCCTTACAGCCCTGTTGAAAAAAAACAGCATATGCTGGTTAGGTATTTTTTGAAGCATGGCAGCTGGTTTGAGCTGGTTTATGTTGGTCCTTATTTGGTCCTGAGCTGGTTATACCAGCTGCCATGCTTCAAAACATACATAACTGTTTTTTTTATTCAACAGGGAGGTCATGCAGTGGTAGTAAAGTAGCAAACCAAGATGGGCCCATTTTGTGTACCATCTGTACTATATAGTATCGATAAACTATTATATCTGTTGATATTCAGATTATTGAGATATCCTTGTTGGCATTTTGAGTTTCATTTAATTTCAGCATTATAATTGCTGTGCATTTAAATTGTATTAGCATGTATTAAATATATTACCATTATAGCGGCATAGTTAACTGCATCACTCTTTAATTTTTCGTGAGGAATGTGAAAATCTAGTTTTAAATGTATTATTGGGACCTATTATGCCATTTTTCAGTCTTGTTTTTGGGGTCTACTAGAATAGGTGCTTGATTTTTTTCAAAAACACATTATTTTTCATATATTTGATATTGTTGCAGCACCTCTCTGACAGTCTGTCAGTAACGCTCTGTTTAGTTCCTGTCTCTGTGCTCTGATTGGTCGGCTGGATCCGTGTGTTGTGATTGGTCAACCGCTTCAAGCATGTTTCGAAAATGTCACACCCCTTACCATAGCCGCGAGTTTTAACACACTACTAACGCAATTCAACTAGGCCTCGCCCCCTTTTTTTGCCTTGGGAATTATTTACATTATTTTTTTATTATATATTGTGATGTGTACGTTCCCAGAAGAAAACTCAAAAACAGTGCTTATTGATATAGAAAGTAACTCCCTTTGGAGTTACTCCTTTCAGTTCACTTTTTCATGCTCAGACAGCAACATTACACACTAAAGAAAGTTGGAAATGTAAAACAGCATAATAGGACTGCTTTAAATGTTTTAGAATATTTGTTTCTAAAGTTTGTACAAAACCGAACAACAAATCAGACTGTGCGTGTTCTTACCTTGTGAAGTACGCTGTGAGGGAGATCCCTGCCTGTCCCTCGCCCACCCGGGATCTTCGTTAGTGGGAGAGGGGCATCAGGAGCACCACAGAGGCCCTGGAGCCCGCTGCCTCGAGCCAAGCACAGCACAACTACAAGACAGAATACGAAAGAGAAAATATGTCATAGCTGTGTAAGGTTCCTCTAGTGCTTTTAACTAAAATTGGCATGTGCTTCTAAAAACTACCTTCGCTCTGTCTGTCTCAGGCATCATGATTCAAGTGCATGACGTAGCTTGGCACAGGCCTCAGGGTGCCAGCTGATAACAGAGATACCCATCCTGCCAACAGCATAAAACCAGTCTGGCTGTCTGCCTAACTGAAATGTTGGCACTTTTAAGGGCTCTCTCTCTAAATATCTGTTCTTATGCCTTATCACACACTGTCACCTAGTAATGTTTTCTGCAGCACTGTTTTCACATTAACACTCAGTTCTCTGATTACAGACTATGGCAGCACTTAAAGGGTTAGTTCATCCAAAAATGAAAATTCTGTCATTATTTACTCACCTTCATGTCATTCCAAACCTGTAAGACTTTCGTTCATCTTCGGAACACAAATGAAGATCTTTTTGATGAAATCTGAGAGATTTCTGTCCCTCGATAGACAGCTACATAACTACCACTTTGACGCTTCAAAAAGTTCATAAAGAGATTGTAAAACTAATCCATATGTATTGAGCGGTTTAGTCTAAATTTTCTGAAGAGACTTGATCACTTTATATAATGAACAGATTTAATTTAGGCTTATATTCACATATAAACGTTCATCAACTCACACATTAGTTGTGGTAAACGGAAGCTCAAGCATGAGATCAGGGGAGTGAGATTTACATGCACAGCTCTTACCGGCCTACGTCCGTTACACTCACCCCCCTAAACCTCACTCCCATCCAGGTCGAATGTAACCCCTCCTGTTCGAACCACCCGCTCTAAGCGGGACTTGAACCCAGGTCAGCTGGCATGGGAATCAGGCCCTCTAACAAGGAAGCTAAAGACCGCAGGCTCTAGCATCAGTTGCTAGAACGCCTCTTGAGGTCAGGGGAGTGAGGTTTACATGCAAACCTCTACCAGCCCACATCTGTTAGACGTGCGAGAACCAATGAGGTTCATTCTCGTGTTACGCAGCATGTTTGAGCTTCTGCAAAAACCAATAAGGTTCTTTCTTGTGTTACGCAGCACGTTTAAGCTTCCACAAGAGGTTTGTTCTCGCACGTCAAGCAGGTTCGGTTGAGCTTCTGTTTATGTTCGCTGATCAATGTTTATATGTGAATAAAAGCCTAAATTCAATCTGTTCATCATATAAAGTGATCGAGTCTCTTCAGAAAATTTGGACTAAACCGCTTAATTCATATGGATTAGTTTAACAAACTCTTTATGAACTTTTTGAAGCATCAAAGTGGTAGTTATGTAGCGGTCTATCGAGGGACAGAAATCTCTCAGATTTCATCAAAAAGATCTTCATTTCTGTTCCGAAGGTGAACGAAGGTCTTACGGGTGTGGAACGACATGAGGGTGAGTAATTAATGACAGAATTTTTATTTTTGGCTGAACTAACCCTTTAAGACAGACAAATTTTGTTCTAATATGGAATCAAGCTAAAATATAATTTTGTTTAGTCTGATCTATCAGTTCAATTTCATCAAATCTATCTATAAATTAGTGTTAGAACCAATTAATCATCTGATATTTTGCGATCATCAGTATCGGCCGATAAATTTGATTCTTGAGTAAATATTGAAATGAAAATATTGTAAAATTTGAAGAAAGATATGTTTCACTTTCCACTAGACAGAAGGGAGGCAGTTCACAAACAAGCACATGATGTGAAAACAAGTCTGTAAATAGCAGCTTGGCTGAGAACATTTGACATCCCAGAGGGCTTGAGTTACAGCACTGGCTTTTAGAGATGGTAATAACAGACATTTGTGTCCCCATGACATACTGGGAGATCTTTGGATCTGATATCTCATCTGAAGCCAGGCCGCACACTGTCAGCGAAAATCTCTCACTATGATTAAAAGCCTTTCAGAAAATTCCCAATTTTCAAAACAGCCTTGTTTACAACAAGCTAGACAGAGGAATATGAGCTCACGTATTGGTGATAAAATGATCTGGGAACAGAACATTGATATTTTATGGCTTTATCAGCTGACAGCAATCCATGACACAGTTACAGCACGCTGGCACAAATGAAATGGCTGTTCGAAGCTAGGGTGCTTTGTTTTCAAGTCTCATTGAGTCAGATTACCCAGCAGGCAAATGAAAGGAGGGCGTAGTGGTTTCCTTGCTCTGGCAACCGAACATGTAACCCAGGTGACATAATCTGCATGGTGACCACATGAAAACAGGTGAAGCTGTTACTTTCCTTTTCGGTGACAGTACAGACTACCAAGAATTAGTATGACAGATTTTCCAAGACACTTTTGAGACGCTTTTGTTTTGTTCATTCTCCTCTCCTGGTCTCTGTATAGAGTGCTGGGTATCTGCAAGTGAAATGTCAGCTTGTTTTGAAAGCCGACACTTTCACCCTCTGACATTCAAGCACCTTCCTCCCCTCCACCGTCTCTGATTATACGCTCTGGATCAAAACAGTTTCAGACCAACTAAAAAAAAGAAAGAAACTAAAACTCTGGGTCTTTCTTGGATTCATTTAACATACAGAGAACTCGATGTTTTCACGTTCTTTGCACGTCCTTGCATTGTCGTTTGCCGGGTAAAAATTGTACATTTTCGTTCGCTTGGAAAAGAAATAGGACACTTTCCACAAAAAGACGCAAAATTTAAAGTCTCCATGAAATCAAAATTGACAATTCTTATTTATTTTATGGAATATTGCAGTATATATTATAAATTATTTATCCCATAATTTTTTTAATTCATGTGCCTCATAATCTTTAATCAAAATAACTTCCCCTCCTCTTGCAGCAACATCTCTTCTCTGGTGACGTGTTTAATGGCGCGAGGGCGGGGCAACCTGTCACTCACATGAGATTGACCAATAGCAAACCACAACCATCCAATGATCCAATTAATTCCCAATGGTCAAAATCAAGTCCCACCCTGTATTTTTTCTTGTTCAAGAAGCCGCTTCACTTGGATATATTTCACAATAGGGAAGAAAACACTATCGCAGTTATGAACAATAGTAATACAAGTTAAGGATAACGTTGGATTCATAAAGTCCAAAAGCAGAATCTATTTCCAAAACAATCCAAAGATCCTCTTTTTGTTACTGAGAAAGTAGTTCACATAATTCCACAAAAAGCTTTCCCAAGAAAACAGCTGGCTGCTGGCATTATCACTGAAGATCATTCCTGACTCCAACTGACCTCCAGGACCAGCGCAGGGTGATAGTCCGGATCTGTTTAAAGACCGGGATTCAGGTTAATCTTTAGTGCAGTAATTACTGGCTACACTGAGTGTTTGGAGAACGACCAGGAAACAGTCAAAACCAAAACAGGATACTGCGAGTCTTCCAGGAAAACAGTTATCATTTGACTACAGAGGGGCACGAAAGGTGACGTCCGACCTTCAACTCACAGTGAACGTATTTTGGACCAGTCCCTGACCAGGAGAGATATGGCAGGTTTGTGCTTTTCACATATCAGATTACAAAGCCTCCGCAAGCAAGTGGCCTTCCTTGACAACAAGTCTGACATGTGACAACCAAAACACAAACAGAATGTGAGGCTGAAAAACAGGACGTTGCATGAAATGTGAGTGTTGATGTCATTGTGTGACCTGCGAGGAAACATTCATGGAAAATGCTCTGATTTTAACATGATGTTTGAATTGTTCGTAAACAGGGCCACGGCAAAAGATGTTGCAGCTAAACAACAGAGCTTTCTAGGAACTAAAGCTTATGTAATGTCTTGTCCCCATATTCCTCACTCAAAATACCTTAAATCTCAGGTTAAATATGGTTCATCAGCTTCTTGCCTGCACTGGTGCTAATCTTGTTACAAAAACAAACATTTCAATGAAAACAACCGCTGATAGTGTCCAGAGTTTCATAACAGGTGATCTGTGCTAGGGTTTCCATCCTCAATCCAGATTAGGCAATTGCAAGAGTAGGAAATTAGATTGTTTAGGAAAAACTAATTATCTTTGGGACAGTGCGATTTGGTCGGCATCGTCAGTCCTGTTACGAGCTCATGAATCCTAATTGAGTTGATGGGGTTATGGATGAAATATTTATAGCAGTGTGTGTGTCTCACACTCATCTGTCTGCTCGACATTAAATCCGCTTTGATAACAGTCTGTGAGTCTGATCCTTCAGTACATCACAATAGATCCTGCCCATTCATAATTTACATACATCACAGCTCTATATCAAAACAAAAAATCATTTGTATATAATTATGTATTGGAAAAAATCTAGAATGTTTAAATATATTTAAATATTTTATATATTTAAATTTGATATATATTTAATAATTTATATAACTATACACAATACATAAACGTATACATAATGTATTAAATTAAGAAAATGTATTATAAACCATTTACATATGTATAAATATGTCCTGAATTATTATTTAAATAGATTTTAAGTATATATAAATATCTTAATGGCATGTTAAAAGCCTAAACACACATCCAAAATGATAAATAAACAGAAAACTTTGGCAATATGTGCATGAAATTAAAACGTTGCATGACTGTAAAAGGTATAAGTCGTATATCGTCTCACCTCTCCTCTGTGTTGCACATGTTTTTTTCCTCGTAGACTGCTTTACTCTAACAACTCAAAGAGTGACTGTTGTGCAGAAAGTCCACGGAGAAATGCACCATATATATAATAATTCTCTCTGAAGCGTTCAGCGAGACGCGCACCGTGCTTTGACACCGAGCACTGACTGCGCGGTGACGTTGAGGAACCGATTCTGAATATTAATGAGCATACGTAATGCCTGCCAATCGAACGCCGAGAGCGATTGTCGACCGACACGCAGCGTCATTAATATTCATCGACGTGCAGCGTGGAGAATCATGGGAGACAGACGCAGAACAGGGAAGTGACAGTGAATATACTTATATTATTCTGTTTTTAAATATCGATTAGGTCAATATATTGATTGTTTTATATGTTCTTCATAAATGTATAGTAATATAATGGTATTTAAGGGAGACTTAGAAGCATAATGTGTAAATTTGACGACACTGAGGGTTTCTGGGAAATGAAGTTTTCAGCTTTGAACATTCCAACAGAGTTTTTGAATCACCTAATTTACGTGTAATAAGTGTAAATTGAACAATAAAAGTGCTCAAATCAACAGAAAAGTCATCTTATTCTCAATTATCGTGTCAAATCTTATAAACTAATGCTTAGAAATGCATAGAAAGAAAACTGAAGAAGTCATCTGAAAATGCTTGCCTTTTTATTTATTTTTTAAGACCTCTACAGGACTTTTGGAATGGGGTGGACAGGACTTATGTTATGCAAGAGCTGATAATGGAAACAACCCTGGGCCAAAAGATTAAAGGATTAGAAACCGGACACCAGGCGATGTGATCGTTACACGGCGGTGGGTGAAGATCAGTCTCAGTGACTGAGGTGTATGACCTCCAGAGAGGACCCACAAGGAGCTGTGTTTGAATTTTCAGTAGTAATGGATCCTTAATAGGCTTCTAAATCAGAATGGCTGCAGTTTTCAACTGGTTTTGCCACAGGATCCAGATGATTTTATATCCTAACTATGCATATGGTTAGTTGCATTTGAATTTAGCATTGCTTCCATGCTATCAGAAGAGATTTCTGTGGAGATTGCAACCGACCAGTTGAGAACCACTGCAGTAGGGGAACTTAATGAAGCTGGGCTGTTAGCTTTCTTCATGTGGATTCTCATTATGAGAACAGAAACCACAGAAATTATAGGCAACATTTGCAGTCTACTTATTTAGGGTTTAGTATTGGATTTCAGTTCATTTGTCCTTGTTGGCATGATAACATCCATCATGTGTTTGGTGGTTACAGTGTCTTGTGAGCTAAGTGTGGTGTTAGCAACCACCTGATTTGATGGCTGCCTTTTTGAAAACAATAAACAAGTTGGACAACCTAAACATAAATCTGCTCAGATCACGCCACAGTTCACTGTAAAACATTTTCAGCTGGTTAAACTTAGAAATGTAAGTTCACCTGCTGCCTTAAAAATGTGAGTTAACTCAACTTGAACATAAGCTTTGTTTCAACTCAAAAATAGTCAAGACAACGCATTACTTTAAGTTAAAATTTAAACTTAAAATAATGCATTGTCTTGACTATTTGTGAGTTGAAACAAAGATTATCTTCAAGTTGAGTTAACTTATGTTTAGTTGAGTTAACTCACATTTTTAAGGCAGCAGGTGAACTTTCATTTCTAAGTTTAACAGCTGAAAATGTTTTACAGTGTTCCTGTAACAAACCCTATCAATCTGAGAGCTACCACAAGGCATTCTGAAACCTCCATGGCTAAACAATTACAAAAACATATTTCCTTTTCCCTAATGATGATCTATAATGATTCGCCCTGCCTGCAGCTGACAGATAATAACAACAATAATTATCAAACAATTAGATATATTTGATAGTGAAATTATGAAGTTTATTAGAGCTGTAAATCATAAAGATAATCACAAGATTCTGGACTACAAAACCCCTTAGGCATAATTTCTTAGACCTGCTACAAACACATACAGGACACGCAG
>CM077459.1:16239652-16289652 GCA_039654765.1 Mylopharyngodon piceus | reverse complement strand
TGATGTCTTACATTAATTGTGTGTTTGTGATGTTGAATGCTGCATAAATTGCTCTGTGATAAATAAAGATATTACTACTACTACTACTACATGCAGGAAAAAAAACAGTAGGCTAAATCATGCACACAATTTACTAATTCGTTCCCTTGATTTACCCTATAAATCGTGCGCATGATTTACTAATTCATTCCCCCAATTTGCTGAATCATGCACACGATTTATAACTTGAGGGAATGAATTAGTAAATCGTACGCACAATTTAGCTAATCGAGGTAACGAAATAGTAAATCGTGCGCACAATTTAGCTAATCGAGGTAACGAAATAGTAAATCGTACGCACGATTTAGCAAATTGAGGGAACAAAATAGTAAATCATGCGCAGGATTTAGCAAATCGAGTGAAGGAAATAGTAAATCATGCGCACAATTTAGCTAATCGAGGTAACGAAATAGTAAATCGTACGCACGATTTAGCAAATTGAGGGAACAAAATAGTAAATCATGCGCAGGATTTAGCAAATCGAGGGAACGAAATAGTAAATCGTGCGCAGGATTTAGCAAATCGAGGCAACGAAATAGTAAATCGTGCGCAGGATTTAGCAAATCGAGGGAACGAAATAGTAAATCGTGCGCAGGATTTAGCAAATCGAGGGAAGGAAATAGTAAATCGTGCGCAGGATTTAGCAAATCGAGGGAACGAAATAGTAAATCGTGCGCAATATTTAGCAAATCGAGGGAACGAAATAGTAAATAGTGCGCACAATTTAGCAAATTATGGGAGTGAAATAGTAAATCGTGCGCAGGATTTAGCAAATCGAGGGAACGAATTAGTAAATCATGCACACAATTTACTTTTTTTCCCTACATGTCATGTGCAGGGCTCTGTAGGTTTTCGAAGATTTGTGCACTGAATTATAACTTAAATTTAACTTTTGGGTCATTCTCAAAATATGGTGACAAACATGTCACTTGAATTTTTAGTCATGAAAAACATTTCAGAGAAACTCAGTTTAAAAGGCATCTTTTTGTAACCAAACCATAAATTAAATTAAATTGCTATTTTGTTTTGCACATTTTTTTATTTGAAAAACCTATTGTCACCTTTACTCTCTCACTATTTGTATGTTTGCTTTGTTTTGCAAGTATGCCAAAAATTAACTAAGAAACTAGTCAACCAGTGAATAATACAAGTAATTTTAGAAGAAGCGTGGCTTGGTTTTTTTTTTTGTTTTTGTTTTTTTGTCATGGTGATATCGCTGTTAAAAACTTGTATTTTGAAAATACAAAATTTGTGGAAAAGTTCTTCCAAGGTCAAAGTTCAGACTAAGAAGAATCTACACATAGGCTGTCCGAAATCGCATATACTCTCTTGAGTAGGTACTTATTTTGAATAAGTAATTACTTTGCAATTACTTTTATGAGCACTGTGAATTTGAATATACTTCTTTTGTCACATACTGTTTTTCCCATGAGGCCACAGGAGAGGATTTGTGAATGGCAGTGAACGCAACTGACGCTGGTAGGTCACATGATAATGACAACATGGTGCAATTTTTTTATTTATTTTGTTCATTTATATGTGTTATTGGCATTACATTTCATGTTTGTGTGAATGATTTTTACTGGGGGAAAAACTTTTTTTATTTTAGGTTTTTTTATTTTAGTTTGATCTTAGAAAAAGATTTTTGTTAAAATAAAATAATGAATAATGAATGAAAATGAAGTTGTCCTTTAACAACTTAAACATTTTGTAAGTCTGAAAAATCTAAATTTTTTGCAAATGACCCTTTATTATACATAATCTTCTGGGTCAAGCGCTGAAGGAATTCCCTCATGCTGAAAGGGCTCTTGTTTTTGTGGTATTAGATATATGAACACAGCACTGCTAAGCAGAATTTCCAGTAAACAGGGTCCAATGCGTGACGTTCTGACACTAAAATGTCTTTGAGCACTTAATCGGCGTGTTGTTACTGCCCTGCTTTCCTTAATCTCTGTGTTTAAACACAGAGCGCTTGGAGAGGACAGATATTCCGAGTATGTCCGGGCCTCTGTGCCCTTCCCAGCAAGCCAGTAAACATCTAGAATAACAGAGGTTTCAGCATTCTGGACCTGCTCTGTCCACACAGCCTGAACTGAAGTAGGCCAAACTGAACAGCAGGGCTTTAGAGGGGCAGATTTGTGCCGAGTCGAGGGAATTCCTTCCATACTTCCCCTCGATGAGTCCTTTTCTGCATGACTGAATCTCTGCAAAACAAGGAGCGGGAAGAGCTCAGGTCTGAATCATACTTGGGGTTATGAGCAAACTACAACTAATAACCTTTGATTTGATTTCACAAAATCAAAAAATATTATTGAACAAAAATATATTACATTGGTTTTCCTGGAAAAAAAAAGAGAAGAAGTTACATTTCAAGGCTTCGGTCACTTTTGACCGCGAAGGAGCCAAGTGTGACCCCTAAACGAAGAGGACCAGAGGGGTAATACACTACAGGCAAAACCATAGTTTGGTCTCTTGCCTTAAACCTGCATTGTTTGTACTTGAATGATGCAGAGACTTGTGTGCAGAGATGAGATATCACGTTTCTAAGCCATCAGACTTGCATATTACATATCTAGATAGCAGAATATAATTTTGAAGTGGGCTTATTTGAGTGAAAAAGTTTTGGTGGTAATTTTTGCATGAGCTAGCATCACTTCTAGTTTAAGATAGTCTTTTCTTCCCTATCGTGACATATATCTGAGTATAATGGCTTCTCAAACAAGAAAAAATGTAAGGCGGGACTTGATTTTGTCCATGGGGCATTGATTGGATGATTGGATGGGTGTGGTTTGCTGTTGCTGTGATGTCATGTGAGTGACAGTTTGCCCCGCCCTCAGGAGGGTAGTTATTTTGATTAAAGATTATGAAGGCAAATAAAAAAATTATGTGCACTGATAAATCATTTATAATAAATACTGCAATATTCCATTTAAAAAAAACAAGAAAATTTCAGATTTTGTGTTAGTTGGAAAGCACTGGCAAGAGAGAGAGAGAGAAAGAGAAAGCATGTGCTCTGTAGTTTATGAGGTGATTTTATCTCTCAGTGTTTGGCCAGAGTGTCTTTAACCCTGCAGCAATGCGTGCTGGGAAACATGTATGCAGGAAACTTCTTGCATGAAGAGGAAATCTAATCTTGTCTATGATCTCTGTCAAAAATGTGTCAGAATGACAGACTGAAAATCTAAAACATCTGTATTATAATTATATGTGGTGTTTGTTAAGGCAAAGTGGGCACTGATTTGGTCCAGTAAGCAACAACCTTAGCAACGCCCTGGCAACCAGCCATAAAATTGTGGCTGGCAACTTTTGCATGAGCAAATGCCATTTACATTTCCTTCAGAAGTCATAACAGAAGTCACTTTGTGTGTTTCAGTGTGTTTGCAGTGATGTGGAACGCTTGACCTATATTCATCACATGACTCTCAGAGCCTGCAGCACTGTGAATAAAGTCCTCAAAATACAGCAGCTGATGTGAGATCAGCTGTCGTCCGCTGTCCTGAATCATTATCAACCCTCTTTTTGTAATAAAAGTGACTGAAGAGGAACTATGTCTGCAATGAAGTTTTGTTTTTTTTGCGGTGCAAAGATCATGTGATTTTGGGTGGTTCTGCTTTATTTTCATTTCTGTATTGCACAAAAAAATAAAATAAATAAATAAATAAAATAAAATTAAGTCATACAGGTTTGGATTAACATGAGGTTGAGTAGGCCTAAATGATGAAAATTTTTTAAGTTGCTGGTATTTTTTTTTTTTTTTTTTACAGCTATTCCTTAAGCCAGGTGCACATTGTACAATTTCGGCCACAATTTGCCGTTTGAGACAAATTTCGCAAATCCTACAAGATCCCTCTTATCTTAGGCCAAAATCTGTTGTCTTTGCAGATGCTTTGTGCCTCTCATCATCTGGACTGCATGTGATAGTGATTTAGAAAAAATCTCAAAACACTAAAAAAACTCAGAAAAAAATGTGTGCGATATCATTTCTCTGTGATGAAGAAGAGTTTAAATTACCAGCAGGCAACCAAACCCTGACCCAAATGCACATAGACACTGACCAGAGATTGATTTGGCCAGAGGGACATGGTGAAATTAAATCACTGAACATAATACTGTCACTGAATTTGACTGACATAAAATTGATTTAGATGTAACTGATTCCAAATACAATCCATTACACAAGAGTTCAGAGGTCTAAAGGGAGAAACTGTGTGAAAGAACAAGAACAGAAATGTCTTGTTTTAACAGATAGCGCCATCTTCTGTCTGTGGTGGAAAATGGGACAAATTAAGATACTTGTTTCTTTCATAAAGCGGTGACACAATTAAAAAAGACAGGGAATGATCAATATATAATAGCCTATATAATTAATAAAAATAATAATCATCATAATAATTCCCCCCACACAAACTAATACAGATAGTAACAACGGAGTAAGTTAGTCAAGCGTTGGTGTTTCACTAGACGTTTCGTTTAAAATTCTGTCAGTAATTTTAACTGTTGAAGCTCGTCAAATTACATTTAGTTTACCGGCAACTATATTAAATATGTTTTTGAACTGATACTTAAATGAAAATGATACTTTTGAGACGTGTGGATCTATATAATAACGTGAAAAATAATGACAGAATTTATGTTTTGACGATTTGCCGTTCGGGATCGAGCGGCTGTTGCTATCAGTACCACGTGATTTCTGCTCGTGAACGTTAACACACAGCTGAAGCGGATATATTCTTATATTTTAAAAGAATAAATACGTGAGGACCTTTTCTTTGAGCACATTTTGTACAAAATGATTTAAAAATAACCATATTTATTTGTAGTAACTGAACGTAACTCGATAGTAAGTAACGTAATACGGTCATGATGGGATAACAAGGTAGTGTACTAGCTAGTCCTACTGTTTGAAAATGTTTTCATAGTATACTAAAACTATGTCCACAAGGAGACGCTATTGTTTAACAAGTACTACAATAAATAACAATAAATTCTTATCTTTCACCAGGTTCCTTGCCAGTATGATGAAAAGTCTCTGTTGTGGTGCCATATTCCTACTTCCTGATATGAGCTGTGACCACAAATCAGAGTTGTGGAGGTCAGTACCAGTAAACTACAGTTGAGATGTGTATTGCATGTGTGCAAATAATAAAAGGGAAAATCATTTATACAGGATTTTTGGCTGAATATGCTGTAAAAATCTGAAGTCTAATTGGCTGTTAGTGAAACTCGCATACAGAAACCTCATAATGAAATATCATCTTCTGCCTCACATTTTCACACATCTCCAAAACTAACAGCTGGATACAATAAGCAAAATCTCCTGTCTTTCTTTCGACTGTTTTTCCACAGTATTGTATTTCATGAAGCGCACCGGTCATGTGAAACCTGTTTTGGATGTATTAGCAGATCTGAGAAAGAGAAAGCCAGAAATATTAACGTTATTAAATGATCCAAAGGCTTCATGACAGGACCTCACCTGTGCCAGAAATACGCAAAATCCTCTGAATTCTTCCATTATGTGCGAGAGAGAAAGTAAAACTTTCAAACCTGCAGAGATTCAGAGAGGAAGACCTAACACAGATCCATTTCAAAACAAAGGAAGCACTAATGGCTACTCAGCCATTTTGACCTCTTGGAAAAGTATCATTTCTGAGAAAATGACCAATATTTTAGTAGTTATTTCAGCCATTACATGTTGACAGTAGCTTTTTATATGTTTGTTCATTCTCTGACTGATGTATAAATAAGTAGTTTTATTGTTCGAAAGACAATTCACATGGCACAAACCTGTGCACTGTGTGAATTTTGGAAATTATCGGATTTCATGTGGAAAATGCATCCAGTCAGATCTTTCTTCCTCCTCCTCCTTTCTCTGTCTCTTGATGAACATACCTATACTGATCAGAGGAAAGGACAGTTTATGCCACAGGAATCTGATTTGTAGAGGAGTCTTTCATTATGATGTCACTGCACTGGAATGTGGCGCAGTTGATGAATAACGAGTGGAATTCCAGCCGGGTAAGTGCTAGTTATCCCAGCGTGGAGGAGTTTTCTTTTCTTAAAGGATTGCATCATGATATAAGCACGAAATCTGTCCAGCATCACACAACGCCTCGCATTGCCTCAACCGAAGGTCACAGTAAAACCGAAAGAAAACTTTGTCAAATGCTGAAAAAAAGAATCACACCCATTTTTTTTTTTTTTGTTGTTGTTGTTGCATAATTTACCACCAGAACAACTAATGATTTAATAGAACAATGTGTACAAAGTCAGTCAATCCTTGTGTTGTTTCTGGCTGTGTGTAGGACCTGCCTCTCTGCAGATTTAAAGGCACAGTATGTAAGTTTCGCCACTAGAGATCACTTATTCAAAACGATAACAAAGGCGTAGCTTGATGACGCCGTGAATGAGCGTGGAATCATGGGAGGTGTCGTCTTTACCTTCACAGCTGATGGAAAGCAATCTGACGGGACTCGAGCATGAAATCATGTTCATAGATGAGTTAATGTATTAAAGTTTTATTACATTACTGTGGTATGAAGCAGAGTGGGGCCGAGAGCTGTGGGAGCAGAATGAGGCCAGTGGAGCAAATGCTAATGAGAGACACCTGCGCGACACATTGACCTCGAGTTCCATAAAGGAGCTCCGGAAGGATATAAGAAGGAATGATGACAGTGAAGAGCGAGAGAGGACCAGGCCTGGGACATTTTACGCTGCTGTTTTTATTATGCGTATATGCCGCTGTCATTATATAATATATAATAGATTTCTGTAGATAGATTTCTGTAAAGTTGCTCACCTGTCTAATAAAACACAATATATTAAAGCGTCTGATGTTTCCATGGATTCTAAAAAAAAAAGGGTAGCACGGATACAACGTCACTGACAGGCGCAGCAATGACACGGGCCATTACACTGGTTAAAATAGCTTTCCATAGATTTCTATGGAAGCTTGTTTCCGCCACTAAATAAAAAAATAAAAAGGTAATTGCGACTTTTTATCTCACAATTCTGACTTTTTTTCTCGCAATTGCGAGATTTAAACTCACAATTGCGTCTTATAAAGTCAGAATCGCTAGATATAAACTCACAATTCTGTGAAAAAATGCAAAAAATCTTTTTTCCCTCACAATTGGACATTATAAAATGCAATTCTGACTTTATATCTCACAATTCTGACTTTATAACATGCAATTCTGACTTTATAACTCGCAATTCTGAGTTTATATCACGCAATTCTGACTTTATATCACAATTCTGACTTTATAACTCACAATTCTGACTTTATAACTTGCAATTCTGAGTTTATATCACGCAATTCTGACTTTTTAACTCGCAATTCTGACTTCATAACTCGCAATTCTGACTTCATAACTCGCAATTCCGACTTCATATCACGCAATTCTGACTTTATAACTCGCAGTTCTGACTTTATAACTCGCAGTTCTGACTTTATAACTCGCAATTCTGACTTTATATCTCGCAATTGTGAGTTTTTATCTTGCAATTCTGAGAAAAAAAGTCAGAAACTTGCAATTAGCTTTTTTATTTTTTATTTCATGGCGGAAACAAGCTTCCATAGATTTCTCTGGATTTAAACATTGTTGGAAACATTTGAGATAATGTAAGTATATAATTATATAACATTATATATCAATATATAACATTGTTCTAGTGGTTTCTGGATATTTTAATCCAAAATCTTACATATTGTGCCTTTAACAAATTCCTTTTAGTTTAATAAAATATTAATAGCTTTTGCACAAATGTACTCAAAAAAGAATAGTGAATAGTGGTTGTGGAAAAACTAAATTATGACTGTTTTTGGTGCAAAAATATGGATTTTTTTTTTTTTGTGTGTGTGTGTGTGTGTGTGATGTAAAACACACAAAATAATTAAAAAATATGTCATATGACCCTTTAAAAATGAGTCACAGTTAACATGTTGTCATTTAGCAGATAAGTTTATCTAAAACACAATCCCACTGAAGTAACCTGAGGTTAAGTGTCTTGCTCCAGGTGACAAAGATGTTCGTTTCTCGCTCCTGGGGATCAAACCAGCAAACTTTCAGTCCTGAGCTTTGAGTGTGTTCAGGGGAAAAACACATAAGAAAGAAAGTATAGAAATAGAGTTGATGAATGATTGCAGGCTCTGTGGAGTTTAGGGAGCTGGAGGCGACTGCTGCTCGTCTTTTTCTCTGAACTCAAAGTGGCAGTTCGGTGCGTGCATGAAATATTTAACCTGTTAAGTGGAGCTCAATGGAATGGCTCTTATACGAAACGAAGCCTGGGAGACCTTCAGGATAACCACACATACAAGGCTCCATCTCTGATATGCATTAAAACACAATAAAGATCTAAAATTCATCATGATGGAAGAGTTTTCAGACTTTTAGAGCAAGTATGCCACCCTTACAAAAAGTACCATGTTATTTTGGGCTTGGTATTCTTATATGGTTTTGCCACCTGATGTAAGGCCAGCAACAGCAAAAACTCACAGGATGTTTCATTTGTGTTTGTTACTGTACTGTATTTCCTATGTAAACTTAACTATAAATTTCAGCAGCGAGACAAACATTAGCATCTCAGGAGCCCTAGAGGTCAAACAAATCTGTCTGTACAGGAGAAAGGTCACAGATTTTGCAGTTACAAATGCTTCAGAGTAATAGACAGACTGATGGTAAACTGAACGCTACAGTCACTAGCCTCTCTCTCTCTCTCTCTCTGCATTCCTCTGCCGTTAGGTAAGAACCTCTCTTGCCAACCCAAGTAAAATGATGTATTCAAATTTCCATGATTCAACTTCCTCATCCTGGTCATTGAGTCCATATACGGCTAATTTCCATTTTCCTGATGTAATCTGCCTCTGTGTGTTATAATTGGTGCCCAATGTGTTCAGATTCATATCATATGGGTAAATAACTGCACTTCTGCAATGATTGTGGAATTTGTGGTGTTCTGATATGTTTGTCTGAGTGATATGAAAGTTTATGTTGGTTGATTTGGGCAGAATACTCTTAGAAACCATAGCAACATTGTGTTTCTTATTATTTTAGTGGAATTAGATGTTCTCTAACTTGAGTGGGAGTTGTTTTGTGTGTGTTTTCTTCAAAGTAATCATATTCTACACTTCTGTAATCTTAGACATTTCATGCAACCAAAAACAGATGTAATTTACATTTACATTACTCTTTTTTTTCTCTCTCTGACCCTACATGAAATCAAAAACAATCCTATGTACATTTGTAGTTCACTATGTTTGTGGAAAACATGATAATTTTTTTTTTTAGGATTCTTTGATGAACAGAAAGTTTTTCATAACATAAATTTATTGACTCACTTTTGATCAATTTAATGCATCCCCCTGAATAAAAGTATTAATTTCGTTAAAAAAAACAATCTTTCTGACCCCAAACTTTTGAACGGTAGTATTAGTACATGTTCCTGCTCTAATTTTTCATAAATCATTGGTGTATGTTATTCGAAAGAACAACAACAACAAAAAACTTAAAGGCACAATATGTAATTTTCGCCTCTAGAGGTCGCTTATTCAAAACAAAGGTGTAGCTTGATGACGCCGTGAATAAGCGTGGAATCATGGGAGTTGTCATCTTTACCTCCACAGCTGATGGAAAGCAATCTGACGGACTCGGGCAGAAATCGTGTTCATGGATGAGCTAATGTATTAAAGTTTTATCAGCTTTACTGTGGTATGAAGCAGGGTGGGGCCAAGAGCCGCGGGAGTCCAGCGGAGCTTTTATTATGCTTATGCTGCAGTCGGCCGCTTCAGCTCTTTTCGTTGTGTGTGTGGGGTAACACAGCGCTGTTTTACATGGTTAAAACAATCATACTAAACACATTTGAGTGTGTTGAAAGTTATGTTATAACGTGTATTCGCTCGGTGGCTAGTACAAGAGACTTCTTGCACTTTGCAGTAATCTAGATCGATATTAGAATGTCGTATTAATAAAAACTGGATGACTTGTGTTGCTAAATGACATGCAATTAATTAAAAAATATATTTTATGATGGAAAAAGCTCTCTCTGATTATGCTATGTTAGCCACTTGACAAAATAGTGTTGTTTCTGAGGCATGGTAAAAACATGGTACTTGCGGTAAATCAAGAAAACAAACGATAAGACTAAACGTGTTGAGTTATATAACAATGATTAATTTTCTGTTGATAAATGTATCCAAATGTCTAATAAAACACAATATATTAAAGCGTCTTTGGTGTTTCTATGGTTTCTACGAAAGTAAAACTGGAAATCGAGGGTAACACGGATATGACGTCATTGACAGGTGACGAAATGTCCGTGTCCTGGTTAAAATGGCTGATTTCTCTGTTTTTATACAGTGTTGGAAACGTTTGGGATAATGTAAGTACACAAGTCAACAAAATATATAACATTGTTCTAGTGGTTTTTGGATATTTTAATCTAAAAATCTTACATATTGTGCCTTCAAACAAGTAAAACACTGTGTTTTAGAAAGATAAAATGATTAGAAATTAATTATGTTCAATGAGAGTTAGCAATTTGAGCAACGTCCAGCAGTTTAATCACTGTCAGGTTGCGTAAATCTACATGGTACATTTCAAAAGATCAAGGAAAATCATGTATTTCATGATATGACCCCTTTAAATATCCAAGTTCACCAGACCAGATGCTTTTTTCCTTATATTTCTTCTTGTTGTTCTACTTTAAATCACAGATTTTGTTAAGATGTTCTTCTCACAGTAAACTGGAGAGACTTCCCATAAACACACCAGAGAGAATCAGCAGGTATTTCCTGTGGATTAAAAAAGATAAATCCGATTTCGAGTTCTTATTTGTCCAATGAGATGTCCGTCATCTGAGTCACGCCTCCAAACAGCATTAACACACTGCGACACGATTACGTCAAACTTATTCAAAGTTCTCGCAACTCTCCTGAGAAGCGTGTTGAGATTTATGAGCTGCATAACCATTTCCACACATATACACACCAACCTTCAGTGACCTCTCCTCTCCTCTTTTTCTCACTCCCTCTTTCTTTCCCCAATTCACTGGAAGTTCTTTCATATTTAATGAGATTAGTTCCACCCACTGCCTGTGCTGCAGTGTTCCTGCAGCTGAGAGCAACACAAAGAGATAGACCACATGATGAAAAACTAAAAGAGAGAGAGAGAGAGAGAAAGTTTCATTCTCATGAGTCAGTCATTAGTGTATGACGTGAAAATCTGACCCCAGATCAGATCTCCTGCCCCGTCTGCTGCTTCAGACCCATAGATGGTGCTATTTCAGAGCTGAGGTCATATGTATGTTTGTGTGCGGACTTTCTATGAACCCTGAAAGAAATCTGATGTGAAAATAATTTTATAAGTGGTACTTCCTAAGGTAAACATTACTAGTATTATTGCTCAAAGTCATAGTGTTAGTTATTTGAACAAACCTCTGTGACAAAATATTAAAGACCCCCTGTTGTGAAAATCAAGTTTTTAATGTTGTTTATGTGTCTATGTGGTGTTTTTAATATGCTTTAAGACAAACCATGTGCACACATCATTGCTGAGTATTTTCTCCTTAAAACTGCGGTGAACCAAAAACGCGTTTTGAAATCACCGGTGTTTCTTACGTCACAAACTACCTTGTAACCAATCACGTCAACGTAGAGGCGGGCTTTTACATATCATTAACTATTACCTCTCTAAAGCAGGGGAGTCTCAAGAGAAGCCAGGTTATCCCGGTATATTTTTTTGTTGATATGAAAAATCAGGTAGATTTAGCAAAATGGCGGGTGTATGATGTATATTACGATGTTATGATGAACTATATGCCTTTCTTTACTGACGTTCTGAGTTGTTCAAAGCGTTTCTAAGGATACTGATTTTTAGAAAGCAGCTGTCTGACTCTGAGATGGCGAACGGCAACATGGTTTGTGTAACATTAGCAACACATTATTAGCTGTTTGATAACGTAGTCAAGCTAAAGGCTAATCATATTAATTACCGTTATGTATCCGACGTTGTAAAGAGCGATACCTAAAACACATTACCATTCTGATAATTCACTTCTTCTGAATCAGTTTCTGGTTTAAACTGAATTAAGCCAGTATTTCCTTGCCATTATGTAGCGTTTACTACAGTAAAGTTGACCGAGTGGATCTCTGAGCTTGTGAGAGCGAGTGGAGGCGGGGCTAATTTGCATATACATGGATCCGCGTATACTAAATGAAGCAAGGGTGTAGAGTTACATTCAAGCTATTTAAAGATATGAAGAATTTTTTTTCACAAGAAAAACAATAAATATGTCATTTTGGTGATCAAAGATAAGTTTTAAGGGATAAAATTACTGACTTTAAATTTGGTATTTAACTTGCTCATCACTGTTTGTGTTATGGACATGAATGATATCTCAAATTGTGCGGCTTGTAAAGGAGAGGTGAGCTATTAATTTGAGCTTTGGGATGAGCTCCTTTTCCAGAAAACAAGCAGTTAGCAACTACCAATGTGCTAAAGCCACCTATAACACCTTGGCAAAGGCAAAACAAAGCCCTGGCAACTGCATAGGACTGCACTAAAAACGCTCAGAACATATTAGCAACCACATAGAAACACCCACGCAACCACCCAGAACACAGACTGCATAGCAACATGTTAAAAATGTCTTAGCCACCACATAGCATGTGTTTTAGTACTTGTGTAACCTTCTGTTTGTTTTTAACAGATGGGATTTCGGTGCTGTGACGAACGATTGAGTTGCATCAGATATTGTAGCCAATTATATAGTTTCATCGTGTTTTTGTTGCAATTTCACACACACTGAATAGTTTGGAAACTCAGACCGGGGGGTTATCTAAACATGCAGAGAGTAGAGGAGAGAGTTGTTTAGGGCTGAGGAGATTTTCAGGTGGGCCTGTGGTCTATCACTGACAGCTCATAGACGTAATCCAGATGACAGCGGGAAGAGCGCGAGAGAGACAAGAGAGATATAAACAGAGATGGCATGTGTTATGGTTTCACATCTCTGATTGATGATCTTCAGCGCGGGGTTGGCGCTCGCAAATGACCTCTCGTGTCGATTGGGAGAGCAGGAAGTTTTAACGTCTCCTGAGGTCCAATCCAACTGTCCCTGATGAAAGAGTCAGGTGGTATTACCTCACATGAGCACATTAGCAGTGGTGTGAAGTATTTGAGTAAATGTAATTAGTTACTGTACACAAGTATCTTTTTGGCTACTTTGTACTTTGAGTATCAAAGATATTAGCAACTTTTACTCTCTACTTGACTACATTTTTGAACAAGTATATGGACTCTTTACTCAAATACATTAGTGACGAGTAATGCAGTTACTCGTTACATTTTGCATGGCACCTAACTTTTTCTGCAGCAGTTTATTTCTGCTACAAAAGAAGTGATATCGCCATCTACAGGGCATTGCAGGTACTATATCTTGTGCGTTTTGCCCTTATTCACCCAAACTTGTCAACAAGGCTACTTTATGTGAATTGGAGTCCATTAGCAGGTAGTTGAGAATCGCAGGTATTTCATATATGAGATGAGGACACGGCTACAGTCGAAACCTGTCCAGGGCAAGAGGCTTTGACTATTATTTAATTTTACTTAACCTTATTTTATTTATCCGTTATATTGAAGAGACCTTTTTTGAAGGATATTGGCTTACTTGTGGACTTTTTGAGCACCTGAGCTTAACTGAGACTCACACCATCGGTGCTCGGGCCCTAATAATGACTTTATTCAACAATATCTTCTCTTCTGTGTTCAGCGTTTCCAGGTTCTACGTCAGAACGCCGGCTCAAATATTGGCTGACGCTGTTCACGTGAGCAGCACGACGCATGCGTGTGATGCTGACACAGGAGCTGGCCAATAATGAGTCGGCATTCTGACGTAGAACCTGGAAACGCTGAACACAGAAGAGAAGATATTGTTGAATAAAGTTGTTATTAGGGCCCGAGCACCGATGGTGTGAGGACCCTATTGTAATTGCTCGGTCAATTCTTCTTCTTCTCTGAAATGAATCGCATTTTTGAGGGCCTAAACGTGTTCGAAAACTCATGAAACTTTGCACACGCGTCAGAAGTGGTGAAAATTTACATCTGATATGGGTTTCAGAATTAGGTGTGGCAAAATGGCTCGATAGCGCTACCTACAAAATTTCAATTAAGCGCCCTTCGCGTTACGTTTCACGTACAAGTATGAAGTTCGGTAGACAGATGTAACAGCCCAATACCTACAAAAAAGTCCCTGGGTGCAAAATCTGAAATTTTCTCTGCAAAATTTTTGCAGTTTTTGCCATTTCCAGACGTTGTATTTTAACGAACTAGAGCTTTAATCAGATCAACATCATATTTGGTCAGTCCTGGCCTGAAGATATCTACATGGCAATATTCAGTTACAGTCATAGCGCCACCTGTGGGCAACAGGAAATGTCATGTTTTACACTGTGATTAACACCTCATTGAGATTTAACCAGAACAACATCATATTTGGTCTGTCTAATCTTAAGGCCTTAGCGATGTTGCAAAGATCTTGAGTTTTCGTTGAACGGCGTGTCCGTGGCGGCTTGACAAAGTCTGTTGTTTCACCATGAAACAGGAAGCTGTTGTAACTCAGGCATACAATGTCTGATCTGCCCCAAATTTGGCCTGAGCACATCTACATGCAATATTCAGTTAGTCATAGCGCCACCTGTTGGCAACAGGAAATGGCATGCTTTACACTGTAGTTCACTCCCCGACACACATTTAAATATGCCACGAAGTACCAAACATCCTAGAAACACGTTAAATCATGCAACACTTTACTAAGTGCTAACGTTTACACAAAACACAAAACAGGAAGTTGTTGTAACTTGCATACAATGTCCAATCTGCCCCAAACTTCACAAGTTTGATAATAGTCCTGGCCTGAAGACATCTACATGGCAATATTCAGTTATAGTCAAAGCGCCACCTGTTGGCAGCAGGAAGTGTGGCACGTCAAAATTACTTTGTCATATTTCTCCTGTATTTACTCGCTTACATGCATGTCGCCCACTATTCACTGTTTTCCTAAGGCCTCTGGGTGGCGGTGGCCCCAGGTGTGAGGGCCCTTTCATCGCTGCTTGCAGCTTTAATTTTGTTTTTGCGCACAAAAAGTATTCTCATCGCTTCATAAAATTAAGGTTGAACCACTGCAGTCACGCTGACTATTTTAACCATGTCTTTAGTACCTTTCTGGACCTTGAAAGTGGTGGTTAAATTGCTGTCTATGGAGGAGTCAGAGAGCTCTTGGATTTCATCAAAAATATCTTAATTTGTGTTCTGAAGATGAATGAAGGTCTTACGGGTGTGGAACGACATGAGGGTGAGTAATTACATTTCATTTTAACCCTTTAAGTACTGTAAAATCAGATACTTTAGGACTTTTGCTCGAGTGGTATTGGAATTGGTGACTTAATGGAGTCTTTTTTGCTGTAAGGTATCTCTACTTTTACTCAAGTATGGTTTTCAGGTACTCTTTACACCTCTACACATTAGTGAGGGGAGAGTGAGTATTTCCATTTCTTAGAGTTTATAAATAGTTAAAGGCAGCTCACGACTGGAAGAGAGAGATATCTTATCTTAAAGAGACTCTTCAAAGCTCCAAAAGGAAACACACCCGGAGAAACGGAGACTGTAATCTGAGGATGTTAGCAATACTCTAAGTTTGTATTTATATAAGGCAAAGATGAAACGGTTTTTCCCGAAATCAAGCTTAAACTTTCTTGATCAACAAACCCGCCCCTCCAATGCCAGGAACCATGTAGTCTAGCAACATATCTGGTCTACTTACAAAGATTCAGCAGCATAAACCTCACAAACTTTGACGAATCTAGCGACTTTACTTCCGTAAGAAGCAGCCCTGGAACCTCACAGGCAAAAACTACTCAAGACAGCTTAACAATGCATTGGCAACTGCATAGCAACTGCATTGTAATGTAAACAATTTAGAACACCTTAGCAACCACCAAGCAACGGCCTAGCAAGCACCCAGAACAAAAAAAGCACTCAGAATGTCTCCAACCACATAGCAACACCATAGAAACCACCCAGAACAGCCTAGCCTCAGAAAACTTTGACAAATCCAATGACTTTCCTTCTTCAGAAGTGTTTGTTTTAGCAGCCTGGGAACTTGTAAACTTAACTTTGCTTCCTGACTCAATGATGTTGTGTAGAAGCCAGCTAATCTGATCAGAGCTAGTGCTCTGTGACAGATCCATGCTGTTTTGAGAAAGCTCTTGACGTTTTTTATGCTTGTAGATGGTCAGTGCGAGGTCTGTGGTCATGGCACCTGAGACCTGACTTTTCGACCCCTGGGAGGAGGTGATGCGATCATCTCACATAGACATAAAGAAAAGGTTAAAGGCCATTAGTTCTGCTTTCCATCACACTTCTACGTCCACATTATGTGCGTTCACAAGATTTAAATCTGGATTTATGACTATCAGTTTTTAGAGGCTGGTAAATCGGAATATAATCTTGAGAACAAAGCAGAATATAAAAGTGTGGTCAAGGATATCTTGTTTACTTCCTACTAACTGCAAACTCTTTAAGCATTTGGAAATACCCTAAAAACGCTGATAAGATTTGAGACTAGAACATGTCTGGAATATTCAAAGATTAAAGGACACAAATCCAGTGACTAGTTGTACTAATTGTACGTACAGTGTTAGCTGGTGGAAAACATGCTCTAGGACTGTTTTGTCTGACTCTAAATTTATCCTGAGATGTTGGGATTCCCACGCTGTGTGTGTGTGGATCCATTCACCGTAAACGGGAACAACGGGTCACAGAGGAAGGCGGAACATTTGTGGGTGGAACCCCAGCAGCGCCTCCTGTCCAGGCTCTGTGGGTTCAACCTCACTGGGGACTCATGGAGGTTGTAGAGTTGTCAGTCATGTGGTCATGGGAAAGTGGGAGCCGGAGCAGAAATGAATCTGACATTGGAGTTACAGCAGGAAACTGACCTCAGAACAGGGCTTCTGCACAGAGACATCGAGAAAAACATGAAAGACAGAGAGACTTTTACTTACATAACTGCTTAATGTTAGCCTCTTTTTTCCCGTCAAATTGGCTGATTATTCATTTCTTAAAAAATTTTCAGTTATTTTGTTTCACTTATTTTGAAACTGTTTTTTTTTTAGTTTACTTGGCAATATAAATTCTAAATGTATACAGAATTAGTTTGGTTTAGCAATGCTTGGTAATACAATTTCTAAGTTTAGTTTAGTTTAACTGCTTTGGCGATACAAAATCAAGTTTTATACTGCATTACTGTTTAGTTTAATTTAGTTATTTAATTTAGCTTAGTTTAGTACTGCAATGCTAACAGGCTGATATCTAGCTAGCAAAAGGACAATCAAACATTTTATATTTAGTACAAGTTTTTAAAATATTACAACATTTTCCATGTTTTATAGCGGTTGTACCAAATGACCTGATGTTTCGAGACATGCGTATGAGCAAGTGAAAACTTTTTTTCAAAACAAATTTTTCAAATAGTTAAGAGAGAGCTAGTTACTTTGCTTCACAACCTTGTGGTCCTTTGCAGGTGTCTGAATGATGTCACATCCTGTCACATGATATTGACTGCATGACTTGATCCAAAATGATGCCTTTATATTGGTTACTCCGAATGACATCAATGAAATTCATTTTTCCGGACATTCTTTCTCATAACAAAGCAACGACTTCTACACATAATTTTAATACCATGTTGCATTATGTTGATATATGATGTTATAAAATCATGCCAGAATAAAAAATATATACATTTATTTCATTTTAAGATATTTTAATCACAAATGAAATGGCTGTATTGGCCTTTGGACGGTTAAACCGAATGACCTTTTGACACTTCAAAATCGTTAAAATACCTTTATATGTAGCAAAATATAATTAAAACATTTTGGATTCAATAAAAGAGATCTAGTTGTGCTACCTTACATACTTTGGATGTCATATCTTTGTTTTTTATTATTGTTAAGGCCAAAAGATGACCCGTCACGTCAGTGACCCCAAAACAGATTCTGTTGGTTTGTTTTGTTTTAGTTATTTTTTGCATTGCTCTGACAATACAAATGTACAGTTCTAGTCAAAGCTTACTAAGCTGAATTAAAACTTTGCACTGCATTATTTTTTGTTTGAAATGAATTAAGAGGGAAAGAGAGAGAGAGAAATGGGGAAAGAATGGAATTTCCCACGTTTTTCTTTTCTCTCTCCAAAGTTCTCAGCAAACTAAATTTAGGAGCACTGGAGATGCTCTCAGTGACACTGTGAGGAAGAAGGTCATTTTCCTGCTATTTTTGTTCTCAAGAGACCCCCTCAGCTCTCTCCATATTTCTCCCCTGCTGTGAAAGTCCTGTTAATCGTTTTCTCTCCATGTTTGTTGGGAACATGTTGCCCTTGACCCCCTGGTTGCAGCGAGACCCCCACTCTCTCCGTCTGACGTCATGTGGGATCTACAGCTCAAACAAACTCCCTCTCTCTCCACCAGGTGTGATCATGATCAATCATTGCCCTATTCATCCCTCAGTTTTCTTCAATACGCTGGTCATGTGACCTCTTTTGTTCTGCTTATGCACACGGTCAGACTTCACGCAACAGTATTTCTCTCTTTCTGCTCTGGTCTGCGGCCAAGTCCCTCGTTCCTTCCAGTGGACTGTCCTCCTCCACAGAGCGAGGGAGGGACGGTTGGGGGAGGTGGAGAAAGGGAGGCAGGAAAAAGAGAGAGAGAGGAGAGCCCAACAGAATGTAAACACCTCCTGTCCAGGACAGGCTGTTCTTATTGGCATCTCAAAAGAAGTGATTTACAAAGCTTAAGACGTAGAAAGAGTTTTTTTGTCTGACTTTAGAGCAGCACCAGATCTCTCTGAGCTCATGCGATCGATCAGAAAACCACGTCATTCTTTCAGCACAAACTTACTGTAATGAACACAAGCTGTATTTCCTGTATCATTCACTGGCAGGGGCCTTGTGTTTGTCTACCGTAACACCTAGTGAAATGACCGTCTGTAATACATACTGTGCACCTATTACAAAAATTACTGTAATCTCCAGGAGGGACAGAAAAACAGGACTTTTTCATTGTTTTAACTATTGTTTTTTTGATAAAAAAAAAAAAAAAAAAAAAATTTTATCAAGTAAAACATTACTTGATATTGCTGTTAGACACTTCAAGTACTATTTACTTCATTTGTATCTTTGCTCTATTGTTTTTAATTACTTTTATTGCTTGTACTTTATTTATTAATGGTTGTTTACTTGAATAAATTACTTGAAAAACTATGAAACACTCTTTACTTAGTTGAGAATTATCTGATGGCTATATGCCATTGTTTTAGTGTCACTGTATCTATTGGCGTTTTTCTGCTCTGGAAGTCTATGGCAGCCCATAGAACCGCTTGGGGGAAACTTATGAAATTTGGCACACTGATAGAGGTCAGTCCTAACATTAACCACGCCAATTTTGGAGTCTCTAAATCAATGCCTCTAGCGCCACCACCTGTCCAAATTTTCACTCATGTTTCATGTTCATCAGCTTTTGAACCATAAGGGTTAGAAACAAAATTTTTCCTCTGATTCCTTGGCTCAAGACGATTCGATTGATGGTGTAATTTTCCGTCATTAAAATTTTCCCGCCATTTTGAATATTCCGAAAAACTGACTTTTTGCTCTGATTTTCACGAAAATTGAACCAGATTATCTTCAACTGTGGAATTTAAGTTGATTTGTCAAAACGTTTTCAAAAAATGTGCGAGCGAATTTTACGTAGCGCTTGCGAAAATAGACTTAAGGATCTATCTCCTCAACACTTTATCGCATTCAGAGCAAACTTGGTCCATGTCATCCCAAGCATGACCTGAGATTACATGCTGCGTTTCGGCGCAGCGCTACCAGCTGGTCCGGAGATACGAAAAATGGCTATTTTTGCTTATAACTTCTGAACGGTTTGTCCAAAAAATCATAAAAGTGGTCTTGTTATATTTGGGGCATCATGCCAAGTCAAATGATATCCAATTTTCCCATATCGGCCAATTTTGGGCGTCGGCCATTTTGAATTTCATAGTAAAATGCTGTATTTCACGAACACATGAATGTATCATTACGAAACTCAGTATGGGTCATAGGCACGATGCCCTGAAGGAGTCTGAGAAGTTTCGGACCAGCGCCACCTAGTGGTGAAAAAATTATTTACATGCTTATAACTTTTGATGTGGTTGACTTATTTTCACGGGAGTCATCTCCTTAGACTCCTGAATCCTTGCCAAGCCCAACCATACCAAACATGCTAGGTTTCGCCTTATGGTTAGTGCAACGTTGTGATTTAGCATTTAAACAACATTCTTGAATATCTTAGAAACCGTTAGTCGAGCAAGACGAAACCACCGTAGGAAAATCGAAAACATAAGTCGTTGACTAGATGGTCAAAATTTTAATAGTAAGTGGCAAAAAAATGCAATCAAAGTCAGGTGTGGGTAATTTTTCATACATAAAACGAAATGAGATTTTCACCTAATTTGACACGCGTATGTATGGGGGAACTCTGAGGACACACACACAAAAAAGCAGTGGGACTGTTATTGAACAAAACATGAAATTGGCTCTAACAACAGTACTGTTGGTCCGATTGACTTCAAAATTGACATGCAGTGTCTTCGTCTCAGTTGCTATCATAGTCCATTATGACATTGTTGGTCTGCTGCTAGCTTCCTTGTTTGCTTCTGTTGTGCTTGGCCCCTTAATTGTTGCTTGAAGCTATATTTTTCATTTTATATTTTTTAATTAATATTTAACCTTTTAAATAAATGTATTATTATTTTAATAAATATTATTAAAATATTAATATAAATATTATAAAAGTGCATGAATCACTTTTTTCCCCCACAAAATATTTAGATATATACAAATAGACAAACATAAGTAGTTTGAGATTCTAGGAAGACTGACTCAATTGTCATTTTAACACAAATGTCATTTGTAAACATTTTTGTGCCATGACTTTTAAACTCAGTATATAAACTCAGAATATCAGATTCCTGCTTCGCTGTGCTTGTACATGTGAGTTTAGCGCATAGATTATCTCTGCTGATTAATCAGCTCTGCATTCCCTGAAAAACTCTGATAAGATTTGAGAACAGAACACGACCGTAACGTGAACAGATCCAAGAGCTAATTACAAAATCACTGGAGTAATTTTGTGTCATTATTGGCATTATGTTGTCTTGAGTGTTATCAAACACAAACCCGGCACAGGAAGCGAGGTCCGCAATCTTTCCTGTTCTGAGAGATTTCAAAGTGTTTCTGTTTGGTGGAAATGAGGGCGGCAACAGAGCAGAGGACAGAGGGGGCGCGGAGAGAGCGTTTTAGCACTGCGATGAGGCTAACGCGATTGGACGTTTTCATTGAGGCGAGAAAGAAAGAGAGAGAGAAGGAGGGAAGAGAAAAGAGACATGCAGGGGATGTCGAGGGACCTTTGGGACGCTCTTTCTGCTTTTAGGTGAAACCGCAGCTCTACAGTACTTGTACCTGCTGCACCTCCTCTCTAAAGAAAAGAGAAAGAGAATGCCACAATGCTGAAAATAACAATGAAAAGACACGTTTAAAACAAACTGTATGTCCCTCATGAAAAGATCATGAATTTCCATGTTGGTCCAAGCTGGTTTATGCTAATTAGTGCTGGTCAAACAGCATAATCTTTCTTGTGAAGCTGGCTGACAGAGTTACTAGTTATGCAAGCACATAAACATTGTTTACTTAATTGAGAATTATTGATGGCTACATAATTATATATTTAATTAAGTACTGTGGTCCTTCATACCTATAATCATGCTTGTTTAACCTGTAAAAGCACCCCTCGAAACACTACGAATGCAATATGTTCTGATGCATTTCGGAACGTAATGTGAAATCGAGCTTGCGTAGCAACTGTTTGTGTCCACGTCTATTCATAGACTATGTTTCAGGCCTAAGAAGCCTTCATCTCACCAGCATCCCAAGCTGCGTGCCAAAACACAACAGCAGTGTCTTTTCTGCAGGGAAACTAAAAATTTGGTGTACAGTACTTCAGTGCACTCACAACTGTTACCTTCCACGCAGACTTTCTCTTCACCATGGAGAAGTGAAGAGCTGTCACTTTCAGGTAGCAGATGCTAGATGATGTTAGTGGTGTGACATCATGTCCAGACACCTGACCTCCTGGGAGTCTGGCTGCAGTGAATCACCTGGAAGAGAGAGAGAGAGAGGTGTGATACACAGCCTGATCAATCAAAACAAGTTTACTGAAAATACTAAGAAAAGCATGATATATTGGTACCAATCTATCAGTTAACTGCTCATTTTCCCTATTTAGATTACCTTTGCTGTAATCAAATGCTCACTTACATTTAATCTTTAAAAACACTAATAATTTAATAACACTTTTAAATGGTATCTTTGGCAAATTTCAAAATTAATATCCATTTTTCATAATGTTGTAATGCCTAAATTCACTTTCGGTAACATTTAAAACAATTTTAGTCTGATTTTAGTTTTTAGTGTTGTATTTTTTATTTATTGAGATAACAGTATACAATTGACATAGTTACTGTTGCTATGTCCAACAAGCCATGCCGCTCTCACGCCACACGTCATGTTCTCACGCAGTGAAAAATACATCGCGTAGCAAAGAGGACACTGACAACGCGTCGACTGACAAGACAGTGCAGGTTACTTTTGATATGAAACAATATCTCAAATTTCAAATATTGTAATTTTTCAAGAAATGATCTCATAGAACACGGTTTGCACTTAAAAACACAAAACACATAATAAATAGTATTGCAGTTACATAATAACTGCAGAGGCGCAGCACTGATGAATGGAAAAGAAAGAGAGCTTGAGATGTGGCGCAACGGTCAGACGTCCAATGATTGGCCCAAAGCAGACTTCTTACGTCAGCGTGTTCGGACCTCGTACGTGCCCATACAAGTAATCTTCATTCTTTGTTCACACATTGCATCAGACGGGTAATTTACTGGTAATGTTACAACTTCTCATACCAGTAAACAGTGTTTACCAAATTTCAAATATTGTAATTTTTCAAGAAATTTAAACAGTAAATACCATTTTGTGGCTCTTTAATGTGTCGTGACAGATCGCTGTAGCGCCTCAGTTCAAGCGGCTCGTGAACCGATCATCTCTTCCTACTAGTTAATTTATAGCATCAAATAAACATGAATGAACATCAGAAGGAATGTTGTTTCAACCGCGGAAAGACGTCAGTACACACCATTTTTCAAGTTCAAGTCCACCGTTAATCTACTAACTCCCCTGACTGCTTTGTCAGACAAAACGGCGGATTCGGCGTTATGATTGGTTAGATCGCCTGTCAATCAAACTCCCAGCGAATGGTCAATTGCAATATTTATTATATAAATATTAATTATTAAATATATATTTTAATATTTATTGGTTTTCAGCCATAACATGAAATGATCTGAACTTGAATGAGAACATTAAAGAATAAAATATTATAGAATTAATAATCAATATTATAGAACTAGAAAATTATATGACACAATATTAACATTGGCTGACGAAATCATAAGCCCCTTTCACACAGCAATCCTGGTAAATTTCTGTAAAAATTAACGACTTTTCCGGTAAATACACACATGTGCTGTTCACATAAGCAATATCACTTTAAAAATGCTGGGTTGTTTTAACCCATGTTTGGGTCAAATACGGACTAAATTTTTTAATTACATTTTTAAAACCAACGGTTGGGTTTGTCCATATTTGACCCAAACATGGGTTGAAACAACCCAGCATTTTTAACGTCCCATCTTTTTAACAGTAAGATACGATTCACATATCAGTACCAAAATACTGGTAAACTATGTGATGTCAATCATCAGAAATGACCTTTAAACGCTGAGCGTTTTCTTTGTACACTTGGATGAGAAGTGCATTAATCTGTTCAATATGACTACATATTCTTTTTTCCTCTGAGTGACAGGCGTAAAGGGATGATCTCATAGAACACGGTTTGCACTTAAAAACACAAAACACATAATAAATAGTATTGCAGTTACATAATAACTGCAGAGGCGCAGCACTGATGAATGGAAAAGAAAGAGAGCTTGAGATGTGGCGCAACGGTCAGACGTCCAATGATTGGCCCAAAGCAGACTTCTTACGTCAGCGTGTTCGGACCTCATACGTGCCCATACAAGTAATCTTCATTCTTTGTTCACACATTACATCAGACGGGTAATTTACTGGTAATGTTACAACTTCTCATACCGGTAAACAGTGTTGGGGAAAGTTACTTTTAAAAGTAATGCATTACAATATTGCGTTACTCCCTAAAAAGTAACTAAGTGCGTTACTTAGTTACTTTTTATTAAAAGTAATGTGTTACATGGCCTGGGCTTGCTTGTTTGTTTTTTAATAACAACAACAAAGTTCTATTTTTGGCAAATGTTAAGGCTCTTTCACACCGAAAGTGAAATGAATAAGCCTCAGGCTGAATGAAATGCATATTTACACCTGTACAGTAGAGGGCGCTGCTCAAACAAACCTTTCAGCTGTGCTGCTATTTTGGATTAAAGAAGAATAGGATACAGGAAAAGGAAGTTCAACACTCTTATTTCTAAATCTAATCTAAAGTAATTTTTGCGTATTAGTATGGTTGAATTAGATCATTAAAGGTCAGCAGCAAAGACATTGGTTAATAAAGTGAGATTAACTACATAAAGTATATTTGTGTAATTAAATATAGTTAATTATTACAGGTTTGCATAAAATTCTTAGATTGCATTTCACTGTTTTTATTCATTTTGGGGACAGGAGAGCTGTCAGTAAATAAATGTGAAAAAGTAACTTGCATTACATATTTGTAAATTGAAAAAGTAATGTGTTACTTTACTAGTTACTTGAAAAAGTAATCTGATTACTTAACTCAAGTTACTTGTAATGCGTTAACCCCAAGACTGCCAGTAAATTGCCAGAACCGATTTACCTGTATTTTTGAAAAAGTCCTGTTTACACATGATATCGTAACATTAAAAGACTGTATGTTTGAAACAGGCTATATTTGTAGAGTTGGTGGAGAATTTCATAATTTGCCTTTCCTTCTTCTTTGAACAATGGAGTCGTCCTCTCTTTATGCTCAGGTGTATAATTCCTCGGCCAGGCTTCCCTGAGTACAATGACCTCACTTCCTGTCTTTCTTTTCTTCACGCTTCCTGTTCGACAATAGGCTAGATTTTTCCACAAGCTGCTTCTTAAATCTAACATCAGGATCGTTTCCATTGGGAATGTCGTCCGGTGGCCTATGAATTCAAGTGCCGGCCTTGAGTTAAGACCAGCTAGGATTAAACTAGCCATGCCAACTTCATCTTTTACTTTACTGTAGACCACAAGCGAGCAGAAACTTTTCTTTCCGAAGCCACAGCGCTGTGAATGATTTAGCGTCCCTGCGGCGGTGCTGCTGGGAACAGCAGGACTACACCAGCGCTGACTTTAGCGCTCATCATTTATGAAGGTTCAGGGGAGAGAAGGCTTGTCTTAACCCAGCTAGAGCTTCTCGGAGCTGGAGGGCATGAATAAAGCATGTTCAGCCTCCGCTCTGTCTATACGGTAGGCCTCAGACGACGTGATGGAGTCCAGGGGGGAACAGGAGGGGTCGGTCGCAGGAAAACACACACTAGGCCAGACAGGAGGCATGTTGTGACTGGGAACAATGAGGTTTATTTAGTATGACAGCAGCAGCAGGAGACGCAATGAACACGAGAGCTTCAAGCAGGTGTGTGTCCGGCTGCTTTCAGATCAGTGGACGGCAACATTATTGCACTGTGATTAAGCATTTAGCATTTTTGTGATTCTGTTTTGAATTTTTTTTTAGACGTAATCAAGGATAGTTCACCTAAAAACTTTGTCATCATCACCCTGATGTCATTTCAAACCTATGACTATTTCTTCTGCAGAACACAAAATGATAAATTTCAGATCACTTTAGCATTAAATTACAATGAACGTGGTCTCAAGCTTCAAAAAAGGACCCAAAAAGCAGCATAAAAGTATCATTCTATCCCTATATTTCAATAATATTCCAATAATATCTACCATATATATGGAAGCTTGTTTCTGCCACTAAATAAAAAAATAAAAAAGGTAACTGAGACTTTTTAATCTCACAATTCTGACTTTTTTTCTCAGAATTGCGGGGTTATATCTCACAATTGACTTTATAACTCGCAATTCCGACTTTATATCACACAATTCCGACTTTATAACTCGCAATTCCGACTTTATATCACGCAATTCTGACCTTATATCGTGCAATTCCGACTTTATATCACGCAATTCCGACTTTATATTCCGCAATTCTGACTTTATATCCCGCAATTCTGACTTTATATCACGCAGTTCCGACTTTATATCCCGCAATTCCGACTTTATATCCCGCAATTCTGACTTTATATCACGCAATTCCGACTAAATATCACGTAATTCCGACTTTATATCTCGCAATTCTGACTTTATATCCCGCAATTCTGACTTTATATAACGCAGTTCTGACTTTATAACTCACAATTGTCTTCTGAATCAAATCTTTGAAAATAAACGGTTCATCCGGTTCACAAAATCAGTCTGCATGATTCATTCATGAATCCAACTGAGTTCAACTCACTGATACAATGATTCAATCACAACAGTTAACATCTCACTGGAGGTCAATATTATTCATGAATAACAAATTTTGACTTCAGAATTTTTGTTTTTGTCCTGACTGAAAGCCTCATTCATAGTAATTGTATTTCATTAAAGAAATAAAGTCATGTGGGTTTGGAACAACATGAGGGGAGTAAATGATGACCATTTTAATTTTTTAAGGGAGTCTGAGAGGCATCTCTGGTGGTCTCCAAGGAGGTAACAGTATTTTCAAGATTCAAATGTAAAATTTTAGAAATCAGTCATTGAAAAACCCATATTGATTCATCACTAATCTGATTATATGTGAAGGCCCTGCTTTCTGCCTTCACATTTGTGTGCTGTGATTTGTGAGATGAACATTTGATTACACATGATGAATTAAAAATTGAAAGGGACGGCTTTCCTCTCCTTCTCCATTTTCATGTATCTTTGATGTGCATTTCATTTCTTTTCTCTGGTTCGCTCTCAGACCGGCATAACACGAGCGCGAGGACGTTTTTAGCTCGGTTTGGGTAATGAACTGTAAGATTTGACTGTGTGGAAGGAAAGGCAGTGAGACGGAAGACGGTCCCTCTTGAGGGCTGCTAAAAGCCTGCTGTCGTAAAGCCTTTCTACCGCCACACCCCACCAGAGCAACAATCGCAGAATCCCGCGCAGATGCTCCGCACCGAAGCCACGTTGACAGGATTTTGTATCAATGCAGTTTAGACTGAGGAAGACCAGTGCTATTGTTACTGAAAACAATAGCATGAATTTCTATGCTGGTTTGGTTCTGGTGAACATCACTTTTGAAGCTTGTGGCCCAAGCTTAGAAACATTTCCTTGGTCTAGCCAGCTTTACCGTGAAGATCATGTTGGTAAACCAGCACCAAACCAGCATAAACCATTTTGGACCAGCATAAAAATTCATGCTGAGTTACTATAGCTGACTGGTAGAGCAAAGAAACTAGCAATGCAAAGGCTATGGTTTCGATTCCCAGAGAATGCATATGCTTCATTTATAGCTTGACAGGGTTATGAAAAACAGGGAAAAATCTGAGAATTTTTATAATGGTTTTGTAGACCTGGAAAAGTCATCAAAATGAATCAAATCGTTTACATTTTGGAACCCGAGTCTGCGCAGTAGTGAGTGTGAAGTGGAGCCGCGGTATTAAGGCCCCGTCCATACTCCCGCAAAATCGGTTAGTACAGAACAACTCATTATGTCGGTGTGAAATAAACAGTTATGGAAATGTAGAAATTAAAGTTCCAATCTCCTCCCGAAGATCCCTCAAAAAAGTCTGTTGGTGCCTCAGTGACTACTTCGCTTAGAGAAGCTGTCAATCTCAGCTGTCAATCATGATGTCACACCCCCATTTTTACGGCATCAAATAACTAACTAAACCCAAACTTATTTAAAAACTTACATCAGTGTGATAAAAACTACATAAAATGACAGAAACCATCTTTGAAAGTGTAATTTGATTGTTTAGTTTGTCTCACGTCTCATTAGATTACATGGAGAGGGTGGGGTTTATGACCCATACTGCATCCAGCCACCTGGGGGCGACTGAAACGTTTTGGCTTCACTTTTCAGGACTTGTGCAGCAAGTGTAAGTGGTGTAAGAACCAGGGTTGTGCAAAATTCAGAATTTGCTCCATTTCAATTCACGAGCTGGTATTGGCCACTCGTCACAGGAAACTGAGTTGGAATGACAGGAAGAGGAATTTACTGAATTCAAAGGTATTCAACACAGGTGATGTATTCTGGGAAATGAAGTAAAATTCAATTTTGAATGGGTGATTTAAAGGATTAGTTCACTTCAGAATTAAAATTTCCTGATAATTTACTCACCCCCATGTCATCCAAGATGTTTATGTCTTTCTTTCTTCAGTCGAAAAGAAATTAAGGTTTTTGAGGAAAACATTCCAGGATTTTTCTCCATATAGTGGACTTCAACAGGGACCAACAGGTTGAAGGTTCAAATTGCAGTTTCTTTGCAGCTTTAAAGGGCTCTACACGATCCCAGACGAGGAATAAGGGTCTTATCTAGCGAAACGATCGGCCATTTTCTAAAAAAAATAAAAATGATATACTTTTTAACCACAAATGCTCGTCTTGCACTGCTCTGCAATGCACCACACGCATTACGTAATCATGTTGGAAAGGTCATGCGTGACGTAGGCGGAAGCACCGCGGTAGGGCGAAAAACTTCATCTTTCCAACCTTTCCAACGTGATTACGTAATGTGTGGAGCATCGCAAAGATGAGCATTTGTGGTTAAAAAGTATATAAATTTTAATTTTTTTTATAAAATGACCGAACGTTTCACTAGATAAGACCTTTATTCCTCATCTGGGATCATGTAGAGCCCTTTTAAGCTGCACTGAAACTGCAATTTGGACCTTGAACCCACTGAACCCCAGTGAAGTCCACTATATGGAGAAAAATCCTGGAATGTTTTCCTCAAAAACCTTAATTTCTTTTCAACTGAAGAAAGAAAGACATGAACATCTTGGATGACATGGGGGTGAGTAAATTATCAGGAAATTTTAATTCTGAAGTGAACTAATCCTTTAAAATGTATTCTCAGTTCAGCTCTGAATAGTGCACAACCCTGCTGGGAACCTTACTTGAACTTACTGTTAGTTTGGAAACATGCTGGTCTTTTCAGCAGGGACATCCATCAAAATCTGTACACAAGTTGAAGTTTAAGTTTGGACTGGACTGAAAGTCCATGTCTGTGATCTTGCGCTGCTATATCAGGTGGACGCGTCAGGGGGCCAGTGTCGCTCCGGCCCCTAGTCAACAATACGACTGACAACCCGCCTTTTACGGATTAAAAAAACAGAAATGATCAGTAACACACACACAGAAGTGAACTCACCACTGTACGGACACAGTCCTCGGCATGTAACAATAGCTGAGACTGATATTTCTCTCCGTTCTTCATGCTTTGATGTACATGAGCGCCTCTCCTCCCTAAAAGGACGGAGAGGATCTATTAGTACAGAAACAGACCTTTAAAATCCTCGAGCTAATAAAAGACTTTCAAGCTTCTTGACCACACGGGTTTACAAGACCCAGATCTTCCATTCCGATAACACAGGATTACGTAGTAAACTTCTACTTCCATCTTTTTTCCGTTTATCCATTTAAGTCTGGGTTTTCTGGTCTTTATATTGGTTTATATTAGTTTTGTCTCTCGCCCTCCGTCAGCGTGTTTTATCAGCTGACAAAGGGCTGGAGTGCTCAACTGCTGATTTGTTGGAAAATAAACACTGACAGTTTAATTTATCTCAGCTGCTCTGGACTCCATAAAAGGCCTTGGTCTTCTGAAAGTCATTTGTTTACATTTGAGCTCTTGGATGTTTGATATAAAAAATATACTCTCTCATCTTAAACAATGGGAAAAGAAAGCCAATGGGTGTCGTAAAAAATATTTAGGCTTTACTAATCAGCAAATCTGTGCCTTTTTACTCGTATTTGGGTGAGGAATCACTCGGCGGGCTGGTTTATTTAGTTGATGTGTGTGAACAGCTATGAACTTCTGTGTCTAGTTGTGTTGAAAAGCAGAGGAAAGCGAGATTTATGAGTGTTTTGGGAGGAAATGAGGAGAAAGATCTCATTTATGTTCCAGTTAAGCATCAACTTTGTCTCAGTTGTTTCTGCCAAAATCATAAAAATAGAAACAAATAAGCCAAGTGTTGAGATGCAGCATATGCAGCATATAGAAATATACAGTTCACACAGACGTTATGCTTCCATTGCTGGCATCTTCCGAAACTCTAAAGGAGACACTTGTCAGATTATGTAGATCTCTTCAGTATCGCAGCCGTTCCTCCTGTACAGCAATGAGAATGGAGAGCAAAAGGAGACTTGGTTTTGGTTCTCAGAAGGACACAGTGGTCCAAGGAAGGAACAGTGGTAGGGTCATGAGCGGCCAAGACTCATTGATGCACGTGGGGTTGCGAAGGCTGGCCCGTGTGGTCCGATCCAACAGACGAGGTACTGTAGCTCAAATTGCTCAAGAAGTTAATGCTGGTTCTGATAGAAAGGTGTCAGAATACACAGTGCATTGCAGTTTGTTGCGTATGGGGCTGCATAGATGCAGACCAGTCAGGGTGCCCATGCTGACCCCTGTCCACCGCCGAAAGCGCCAACAGTGGGCACATGAGCATCAGAACTGGACCACGGAGCAATGGAAGAAGGTGGCCTGGTCTGATGAATCACATTTTCTTTTACATCACGTGGATGGGCGGAGGCGTGTGCGTCACTTAATTGGGGAACACATGGCACCAGGATGCACTATGGGAAGAAGGCAAGCCGGCAGAGGCAGTGTGATGCTTTGGGCAATGTTCTGCTGGGAAACCTTGGGTCCTGCCATCCATGTGGATGTTACTTTGACACGTACCACCTACCTAAGCATTGTTGCAGACCATGTACACCCTTTCATGGAAACGGTATTCCCTGGTGGCTGTGGCCTCTTTCAGCAGGATAATGCGCCCTGCCACAAAGCAAAAATGGTTCAGGAATGGTTTGAGGAGCACAACAACGAGTTTGAGGTGTTGACTTGGCCTCCAAATTCCCCAGATCTCAATCCAATCGAGCATCTGTGGGATGTGCTGAACAAACAAGTCCAATCCATGGAGGCCCCACCTCGCAACTTACAGGACTTGAAGTATCTGCTCCTAACATCTTGGTGCCAGAAACCACAGCACACCTTCAGGGGTCTAGTGGAGTCCATGCCTCGACGGGTCAGGGCTGTTTTGGCAGCAAAAGGGGGACCAACACAATATTATATTAGGAAGGTGGTCATAATGTTATGACTGATCAGTATATATATATATATATAGCAGCGGCTATTTACACTAAGTGACAATAGCAGCATTTTCTTAGCGATATGCTATTTACACTAGGTGAAAATAGCAATATATACTTATATTAAACACTCGTTAGGCAGTTTATTTACACTTTTTTTTCATTTTTGTTGAAAATAAATGCCTTTCTGATGTGATATGTGATGGGAAAATGGAGAAGAGTGTGCTCGGAAAAAGGCGGATACGAACCTGCGTCGATCGCGCTAAAAGCCAGTACTTGCTGCGCCACTGACGACATTGAATTTCGCACATCTTTTTTAAAACTTGAGTGGCCCAACCAGACATTGGTGGGCGGAGCTAGTGTAAATAGTGTTTGCCAACAAGGGACGCTATTTGCACTTAGTGTAAATAGACGTATATATATGCTTATTAGACTGCATATTACTAGGATATTGGCTGTTTATTAAGCACATATTAATGCCTTATTCTGCATGACCATCCCTTAATCCTACCCAACAGGCTACCTAAACTTAACAACTACCTTACTAACTATTAATAAGCAGTAATTAGGAGTTTAATGAGGCAAAATTTATAGTTAATAGTGAGAATTGAACCCTAATCTAAAGTGTGACCATGTATATATCATTATTGTTATATATAATTATTAAATGCTAGTAACAATTATATTTAATATTATAATATTAATAATATACACATCTGAGATTTACCTTCTTATTCCTGCTGTTCTTAGAAACATCCTGAGAGGCCATACAAAATTACATATCGACATTTCAATTGAAATTACATTTCATATTTATCTATTTTATCTATTTTATATTTAATTTCATTGCTGTCTAGAAAAACAATTAAGCTGTCTTATTTGTGATTTTACCATCTTATGAGTAGTTCCTGTTGTCCACGAGGGCTTGTACTGTATCTCTCTCTCTCTCTCTCTCTCTTTCAGGGAGACTCTTCACTGGAACAGTCTCCCAACAGCTCTTGGCAGCAGACATTCAATGCAGAGAGCAAACAGGGAATTCACCTTAAAAGGAGCCAATCTCGAGTCTCTATAAACCCGAGAGAGCCGAGAGTGTATATACAACGGCATGAAACAGTTTACAGTCACTCCAGAACTTCTTAAATAGATACTCAACGTCTGTTTTTCTTGTGTGTGGTGTGAGAGAGAAAGAGAGAGACACTACATTTGCATGGCTTGACTTTCCTATAAGAGACCTCTGTGTGTGTTTATTGTCTTTTTTTACAGTCATGTTTAATATATTGTCTTTTTTACTGTCCAATGCACAGCTTACACAACAAAACACTCACTGTTGGGCCACCAGACAAGCATGTGATGAATAAAACTTTGAACTCAGAGAGAGAGAGTTACAGAAAATGGCTTACCAAGTGTGTATGTCACAGACGAATGACTGTTGTCTGGTTTCGTTGGTGGAAGTTGTTCTTTGAGCACCATGGGAGACCAAAGCCCTTTAGACAAACACCTGAAAATCACAGGATTATTATGTGATTACAAAGATAGTGTTTAACAGTCTAAAAAAGCCATCTTAATCCAGCCTAATCTAGTTTCCTTGTCTTAGCTGGTGTAGCTTGGTCTTGTGCACAAAATTCCTATAAAACCATCAAGCCAGTCCAGCCTGAGCAGGTAAGGCCAGAAAACCAGATTAGACTACATACACAATCTTAAAGGTACAGTAACAAAAACAACCTGTTAAATGAGAGGTCGGGAAATGATCATGAATATATATAGTGCCACATCAAGACACAGTACACATGCTGAAATAAGCTTGAAATAAGACACAAAGATGATGCAACATTTTGGTAACGTTAAAATTCAACATGATTTGAATATTTTGTGTTGACACAATTAAAATAACCACAATGGCAACAAAAACACAATGACGTTATACTCTTGATTTAATTTCCAGACAGACAAGGTGAATCATCCTGATAAATCTGGAAATGTGGTTTATACCAGGAACAAATTTAGGACTTCCGAATCTCGACACCATCTTCAGACAGACACGAAACTGCAATAAGAGCTTTTGAATATTTTACACGCAGCTCTGCGGTACGTCAAACACAGCTGACAGCACCGAGAGACACAGCGCACATTAAAGTTGGTTTCAGTGACCCTCTGCTGATCTGAGATCAGCCGTCTGTAGTCCTACATGACAGTTTCAGCTGAACTGAGTTAATATTTACTTTGATAGATTTTAAATTTTCATATTATGAGTTAAATTCAAGTTAAGAAAGTTTTGTGACTGCATTAAGGGTGCATTTACACAATAACGATGTACAAAAAAACTGAAAAGTTCTTCCTTTGCATTTTTTGTGTATAGACGACAACAATGTCAAAACGATTCCCGTTTACACAGATTCGCAAAAACGACTAAAAACACTGTATTCTGCTGCCAGGCCAGTAGTTGGCGATGTTACTTTGTAAAGAAACACTACGCGCTTATAGACTGAACATGTAATATGCATGCGCATATACAAATTCGCGTTTTTGTAGTTTACACAGAGACGATAACGGTATCGTTTTCAAAAATTTGCGTTTCCAGGCCCCCAAAATGCAGCTGTCGTGTAAACAAACGGCCAAAACGCATAAAAAGTTTTGCGTTTTTAGTTGAAAACGGTGATACCCTTAAAGGAGTATTCGCTTACATTTGCCCAACAAACGTTTTCTGTTTGTTTTCACGAACTGAAGGACAAGCTGAAATGATTATTTTTTAAACTTTTAATTAACCAAGAATATTCCTCTGATGTTGTCGCAAAATATATTTTGACTAAACCAGTGTTATTTTAGCTTTTATAGTTTTATTAATATTTTGAATTAGCTTTTATTTTTATATTTTTAGTAATTTCATTATGTGCATTTTGTTAGTTATTTTTTTAAATATTGCTTTTTAGGTTTAATTTATTTTTATTTCAGTTCTAGTTTGATTTATTTCCAGTTAATAATTGTAGTGCTTCAACTTCAACTTATTTCAGTTTATTGTCAAGGCAACATTTCTAATTTTTGTTTAGTTTAAGTTTTTCAACTAATATTTATATTTCATTTTATTTCAGCTTGTATATGTGTTTTTAATAATTTTAGTTTTAGTTAAAGTCCCCCTGTAGTCAATAATTTTATCCCTTAAAACTCATCTTTGATCACCAAAATTACATATTTAAACGTTTTTTCCTGTGAAAGAAAAAAAAAATCTTAATGCCTTAAAATAGCTTGAATGTAACTCTACACCCTTGCCTCATTTAAAATACACAGATCTATGAATATGATAATTAGCCCCGCCTCCACCCACTCGCACGAGCTCAGACGATCCACTCGGTCAACTAAACGCTGCACAATAGCATCGCTTTTTACAACGTCAGACGCATAACGGTAATTAATATGATTAGCCTTTAGCTTGACTACGTTATCAAACAGCTAATAATGTATTGCTAATGTTACACAAACCATGTTGCCGTTCACGAGTCAGACAGCAGCCTTCTAACAATCAGTATCCTTAGAAGCGCTTTAACAACTGAGAACGTCAATGAAGAAAGGCATATAGTTCATCATAACATCGTAATATCCATCATACACCCACCATATTGCTAAATCTACCCAATTTTTCATATCAACAGAAAAATATACCGGGATAACCTTCGTTTGAGACTCCCTCGCACGGTCTGTTAATGATATGCTAAAGCCCGCCGGCACGTTGACGTGATTGGTTACAAGGTAGCTCGTGACGTCAGAAACACCAGCGATTTCAAACCGCGTCTTTGGTTTACTGCAGTTTTAGAGAGAAAATATTCAGCAATGGCGTTGACATATGAATTAGCACATGGTTTGTCTTAAAGCATATTAAAAACACCACATAGTCATATGAACAACATTAAAAACTTGATTTTCACCACAGGGAGATTTTATCAATAATAACCCTGGACTAAACAATTTTTTGCAGTTTTATTGTATGATGTTATAATGCATCTTCACAATATTTTGAATGTTTTCAGCACCGATAAATCTCCGCGTGTACACTGAAATAACAGACACAATTTTCTCTCAGAAATTGCTAGTGAATTTCACAAACAAATAGCAAGTAACACATTAAATCAAATGTGAAATTTAGAAAAACTTAAATCTCAGATAATCTTTGTTTTATTTACAACATCAAAAAATATATTTTTACAGTATATAGCATGGATGCTCTGTCTGTTTCCAAGCATTAATGCCGTAATCCTGCGACTGTGTAAACCTCAGACCCAGAGCGAGAACATCTCGCCTGCCTCTGTCAAACAAACGTGTCTGATTTGCTGCTCTTCTCGTGCAGTAGAGATCTGCACACTGTCATTTTGATCATAACAGAGGAACGGAGCTATACACAAAAACGATTTATAGCGGAGAACACAAGTCGACACTCTATTCCTTTCGCTCGTTCACTGTTCCTTAAGAAAACCAGAATCCCTCAGTTTGTTTATGAACTTTTACATCTTTTGAATTTTATTACTGACCCCCAGAGTGACCCCTGCAGTCCCTCTAAACACTAACAGGGTGTGAGTGCTCTCATTTAGGTCCTCTTGCTGTTATCTCCGCAGCGATGAAGAATGTTAAGGGTTGTTATTTATACCGCTCGTGTCTGATAGCGAGGTGACGGTGGCAGACGTGTTTATCTCGAAGGGGGCAGGGTGGTCTCCAAAAGAGACGCAGACCCCCCTGGGACACTACAGGGTAAAAGAAACGCCCAAATCACGCCCTCTGCTAATTAGAGTGTTTATCTGATATCTCGATTAACCGAGAAAGTCATTTGCAGACTGATCTGAGGAGAGATTCAACTTAAACACAAACCAAACAACTACAGTTTTAAGAATTTGTGGCTGAAGCATATTTAAAAATGTATTCAGTTTCATGATATTTACAGAAGTAAATACTATAATATTTACAGACAAATTGCTGTGTTAGAGGAAGTTGTTGTTCAAGTTGTTTTATATCTTTGTGCAAAGCAGCACTGAAATTACAATAAATGAAGGGGCATTAAATGACAAAAAATAAACTTGCATTCTGAGACGCAAGTCATTTATGATGTAGAAAAAAAGAGACACAGTTTTTTTAGTTAGGTTTCATTCACAGGCTTAAACTCTCAAAATTCACTTTTTGAAATTGGACACTGTTTTACTATGAAAATGGTACTTTAAATCCTTTTAGCGTGCTTAATTTTTGTGATATCAACCAGTGGCGTCAATTCACCAAAAGCCAAGGTATGGTGAACTCTGATGACGTCATCAAATCTTACTCTTTCAACATGACGACAAGTGTGTGTGCAGTGCGTCCAAAGATGAATCACATATAGCTTTGATCATAACCCAGACAGTTATAGACCATTGTTATAAGAATGAAGGACTTTAAGGACAAATACTTCTTCACACAACTTCTTCCAGCGCTTCAAAGCTCAAAAGTCTGAATATTATCCAATTTAAATGTTATTTTTAATGTGATGTTCAAAAATGTTTTTTGTTCATCCTTCAAAAATTGTCTCCATTTGTAAAACTAAAAGTTTAACAATGTAGGAAAACTAACACTTGGTGAAATACAAACACTTTTATTAAAGGGTTATTCACCCAAAAATGAAAATTCTGTCATTAATTACTCACCCTCATGTCGTTCCACACCCGTAAGACCTTCGTTCATCTTCAGAACACAAATTAAGATATTTTTGATAAAATCCGATGGCTCAGTAAGGCCTCTATTGACAGCAAGATAATAAACACTTTCAATGCCCAGAAAGGTACTAAAGACATATTTAAAACAGTTCATGTGACTACAGTGGTTCAACCTTAATGTTATGAAGCGACGAGAATACTTTTTGTGCACCCAAAAAAACCCCCAAAATAACGGAGCATGTATCAAACTGCCAAAGTCACATGATTTCAGTAAACGAGGCTTCCTAACATCATAAGTGTTTCGAAACGTTTCGAAATTTCAATGGTTCACGTGACTTTTTTTGTTTGATACACACTCCGAACCACTGATTCGAAACAAAAGATTTGTAAAGCTTCGAAGCTTCATGAAGCAGTGTTTTGAAATTGCCCATCACTAGATGTTGTTGAATAAAGTCATTATTTTGTTTTTTTTTGGCGCACAAAAAGTATTCTCGTCACTTCATAACATTAAGGTTGAACAACTGTAGTCACATGAACTGTTTTAAATATGTCTTTAGTAGCTTTCTAGGCATCTGAAAGTGTTAATTATCTTGCTGTCAATGGAGGCCTCACTGAGCCATCTGATTTTATCAAAAATAGCTTAATTTGTGTTCAGAAGATGAACGAAGGTCTTACGGGTGTGGAACAACATGAGGGTGAGTAATTAATGACAGAATTTTCATTTTTGGGTGAACTAACCCTTTAAGCTATTCAATTTAAAAGACATGAAATTACAGTATAACCAGTAGATGGCAGCAGAGGACCACTTATTGGCTCATTAGCCATTTCCACTCCCTAACATTGTTTTTTCACACGTTTTGCTTTTGAATTTATTTTGAGAGATTATCAAATCACTATTATAACATTAAAAAATCTATTTTTGTCACTTTTGTAGGAAAGGTCACAAAGTCTCATGAAAAACAAAAACTTTTCTTCAAATTGCGAATTAAATTACACAGAAAGCGAGTGAAGAGCTCTTCCTTTATAATCACTGCAAACTCATTGAGTGTGAAAACTCCCGTTTTAATCAATAAATATGACTAAACTTCAAAATGAATCTTTTATTTACATTGTGTCTCTGCTTTGTTTGTTATAATGAGAGGATTTGTGCACTTAGTAAACTCAGCAAACTTGCACTAAACATATAAACTCATTCAGCGTTTTGAGCGAAACTGACTGGATTCTCACTTCCGGTAACTTAAACACCTCTGATTGGTCATTATTTTCAACAGAAATGCCTGTGATTGGCTACAGCGCCGTTGAACTCGTGACACGAATATAACAACCAGATCTCTTGAATTTACTTGCTTTTCTCTTTTATTAAACAATTACAAATTATATGTTACGTGTAGTAATATAACTCTGTTAATCCATCCTGCAATAAAAAATTGACGCCCCGGATATCAACTTCAAATTTGGCATATAACTTGCTTAGACATATGGCTTCGATTTTCTAGCAATTTTAGTTGAAATTATTTTGTAAAATATATATTTTGTATAAAATTTAAATGTTTAGTTCAATACATTTGTGTTACAGTAAACTTAAACTTCTACTATATTTTAGATTTTACATTATTTGAACTGCTTTCACTTCTGCAACAATATGAGATCTTAAAGAGACCTTTTCTACATAAAAAGCTCTCAATGGAATCGTAAAACATGAGTGTGCATTTATGAGTCACATGTTAATCAGTGGCTCAAAACCCTTTTAGCAATGCTCATGAATATTCAGCACCTGCTAAACTTAACAATGGAAAAATAAAGCAATAAATAAATACTATTACAACCAAAACTGGCTGGACTGTGCGATTTTTTAAATGCGGGTCATTACAGAAATGGTACTCTGTACGTGGAGGGACTGTAAACAAACAGGCCTACACTACAGCTGTAATACTACAACAATTGTCAATACAGTAAAATTATATCAGAATATCAGTGATTGAAGGTGTAAATTGCTGATACTGTGGCATCTTTTCCTCTTCAAATATGAACTAGGAAGGTCAGAGATTGCTTTAGTTAAGCAGTAAGCAGGTAAATGATTGTTAAGGCCTCAGACCTTCTCAGGATCCTGGCAGCAGGTTTTTGGTCTCAGAATAATTGTGTTCCAGTACAAAGTCAGGAAACCAGTCATTCCTGTGCACATAGTCACACACACACACACACACACACACACACACACACACACTGCAACGGTAGCTTAGGCGGAAACTGACTTGTGTAAATAGTAGACTAGTTGAATCACAGACTAAAACACACTGGCCTCTGACCAATGCGTCTCTACAGCATCTGTAGATCAGATATTACAGATCAGATATAATATAATATTTTAATTATTATGATTTTACAGAAGTACATACTATAATATTTAAATAAAAAATATAATAGAATATAATAGAATAGCTATAATTACAATTAAATTTATTAAAAATATATATTTTAAAATATATTAAAATATGATTTATAATAATAGTAATATGGCTAGATTAATATTATTATATATTATCATGTACCATTACATAATTGTTGATATAATTTTTAATTTAATACCTAATCTAATTATTTTAATTTATTTTATTTTAATTATTATGATATTTACAGATGTACATACTATAGTATTTAAATAAAATTAATATTACAATATTTACAGACAAAATGCTACAGTATATTATCAGAGGAAAATCTTGAAGTTCAAGTTGTTTTAAATCTATTTGATTTTGTGCAAAGAGGCACCGAAAATACAATAAATGAAGGAGCATTAATTAAATATAGAAATGAAAAAGGCATTGTAAAGAATAATTTGTAACCAGATTAATTTGTTTTTCTGTTTTTGTTTGTCTGCATAACTGTTTCACACGCAAGCGCATTTACCATAAAACATGCGCGGGAAATCAAGAGTGTCACGAGACCGAGCTGAGCACGTCACATGGGACAGCTGTGAGATCACGCAGACCTCATAGGATATTTAGATAAAAAGCAATGTGGAATATTTAATCAGAAACTAAATTTGTGTAACCTGTATCCAGTATTAAAATGTGGACAGATCGAATTCAGTTAATTTTGGTAACATGGGGCCAAAGACCCCAGAGCAATAGTTCAGCCAGTTAAAATGTGTGTGAAGTTGATTCGGTCTCACTTTATATTCAAGGACACTGTGGCATTTCACACACAAACACACACCTACTGTATAAGCATTCATAATAAAACCTACAAAAACTCCCGTGACCCTGCGGTAAAAGGCATAACAATTAGAAAAACATTCAATTATGGAGTACAGAAAGTAGATAGTAAGGAAAGATGGAGGGTTACATGTCGTCGATGCTGTCCTGGTCCCACCAAGGTCCTCTGTGGGGTGTCATCTACCCATTGGGCCAGAGATAGAGGGGGTCCACCCATAAAATTTTAGCAATGGTCCTGGTTAGATATAAAGAGTTAAATGATCAGTAGGCAGGTTTAGATATGTTGTGTTTATGTAAAGATATACAAGATCAGAAAAATAGGCAGGGTTAGATGATCCACAACCAAGGTTAGATTATGTGATTTTATTTATAGAGTAAAGTGAGCATATGACAATTAAAAAACATGGCAGGAAGATATAAAGGCAGGGTCAGATACGATGGCATGGACTGGTTGATAGAAGCCATGTTTAACAGGGTTGTTATCGTTAAAGGCCCACTGAAGTGCCTTGGAACGCGCAGCATTATTCAATGTGTTGACGTAATTTCCACTGAAACAGGAAAACAGGGCGGGACATATCGAACAGCCCCTCCCCTTTTTAAAATAGCCAATAGCGTTTCGTTTATATCACAGCTTGGCCAGAGCTGTTGAGCTTGGTAAAGCCTCAGTTTCTTACTAATCTCTAACCGTTTCTCCTCCTGAGAGTTAAAGTCATGTGACTTTAAATCTAAAACCATAAAAAACAAAACATTTTTTGTTACTTAAAATAAACGTCAACTGAAATAAAATATATATATATATATAAAAAAAAAAAAACTAGCTATTTTTTAAGGTAACATTTCTCATTTTCATTTAATTTGACTTGACGTACTAAAATAACTACATCTAATAAATAAAAAGTAATAAAAACTATATAGACATATATAAAAATGACAAAAATACAACAAAATTACTTAAACTTTAACTAAAATTAAAGTGAAAAAATATAAATAAAATCTAACATTATCTAATATAATAATATTTTTAATATTATTAAAAATAATATCTAATATCTAAAATATTAAAAAAGTAAAGAAAAATTGTAAAAACAAATAAATAATAGTATATCAATGATACTAAAATAACACTGGGTAGAAGTGAAGAAGTGAATTATCCATAAATATAATTATTATCCATATATATATAATAATAATAATAAAGTATATATAAAGAAGAATAAGCGATTATATACTTATATAAAGATGACAACATATATCATTATTTGGCCATTTAGCCCTTAGTCGCCAGTGAAGGGTTGTGTTTTTCAGCCAAAAAGCTTAATTTTCCTGCGGCTCCAGAGTGTAGTCACATGACATATACACCTCAAGTGATTGGCTCAAAACAGCCTGGCCGCAGAACTCAATGCTGATGATCAAAGATTGGCTGTACAAAGATTTTGCGTACTTGGGGTCATTGAGATGAATGGCAGACATTTTCTAGTTATTATTATAGACCTCCTTGGTTTTGGACACAGCAATTATGTAGGCAGGGTTTGATATAGAGGCAGGCATGGATGTAAAGGAGGGGTTAGATATGTTGATGATGATGATGGTGGTGGTAAAGTGGGCCGGGCCTCGCGCAGCTGAGTCCCATCTGAAGCACGGGTGCGCGCATTTAACATGATTGATCCGCTAATAGGACAGAAGAGCAGACGCACAACTTCAGCTTTAAATCTACCAACGGTTCCTCTTTTCTCCTTTCTTTCCACTTCAACTCAAACGAGCTTGATGTGAGCGAGGGGGGAAAAAACTTCAAAAATCACCTCCTTTCCCTTCTGTCACCCTCACAGAGCACCTCTCACCTTTACTTTCGGATTGTGGCTTTAACTCACGGCTTCACTGGGCACAAAACGACACGAGATTCTCTTCTGCAACTTTAACGCACACCAGGGACAAAATCACCGACAGGGAAACTGATTTTTTATTTTTCTGGCACAAAGAAGCGTTAAAGTTACACAATGAGTCTGAAGTCAGATTCAGAGACGAACACCAGTGTTTCATTAGAAGAGGAGGTAAGAGAAATAAACTCTTTTAGTAAACATAAACTTGGTGAAGTTCAAGCTTCTGCCGGCGGATGACTGTGGAAACTCTTTTGGCATGTTTAAAACTCGTGTTTTAAGAGGCGTTTAGTTGTTTAAATGCATGTTTGTTGCGGTTTGAGGAAAAGCGTTTGCTGAGGAGAAGTTTGAGAGGAATGCGGAGTCTGTTGATGATTAATCTTAAAGTTGGCATTGAAATATGAGACTCACCTGATGAGACACACACTCTCTTGTGTGACTGTGGATAAAGTTTAATGCCAGATTTAACAAGCAAACACTCCAGTGGGTGTTCTTGAAGTGTTTCTGCCCTTTGTTTTTCTCCCGTCATTCTTATGGTTTCATTAAACACGCGCAAACAGTGACGTATACTGAACGTGAGTCCTTACGAGATAACGTTTTTTTTAAAAACAAAACAAAAAAACACTTCACTTTTAGTGATTTTAATGTAATGTGGATTAAATCTAATTTATGCTGGTACAGTGTAGTATTGTCAGTTTTGGGCTTTATTTTATTTATTTTTTTTTAACTTGAAAATATTCATAAACGGATTAATTTGCGTAAATAAAGTAAATATTTTAGTAAAAAAAATTTTATTAATCAGTAACTTGTCCTTTTTCGGTATTTGTTTCCAGTCTGTCATCTGCCTTCCGATGGAGGCATTATATTTATTTTATTTACATTACCCTTTTTTTTTTGCAACCTGTATTTAATTTGGCCTTTACATTAAAATGAGTGCTGCACCACTTGCAGTAAACTGAGTGAAATAAACAACGCAGTCTCTATAGAAGCCTTATGTGTGACCCTGAAGCACAAAATCAGTCCTAAGGGTCAATTTTTTTTTGAAATTGAGATTTATACATCATCTGAAAGCTGAATAAATAAGCTTTCCATTGATGTATGTTTATGATAGGACAATATTCGGCTACGATACATCTATTTGAAAATCTGGAATCTGAGAAAATATAGAGAAAATCACCTTTAAAGTTGTCCAAATGAAGTCCTTAGCAATGCATATCCACTCACAAAAATAAATTGAGATTTACGGTAGGAAATTTACAAAATATCTTCCTGTAACATGATCTTTACTTAATATCCTAATGATTTTTGGCATAAAAGAAAAATCGTTAATTTTATTGCTATTGCTACAAATATACCCGTGCGACTTATGACTGGTTTTGTGCTCCAGTGTCAGGTATATCCTGTACAGAATCTTATTTTCAGTGACATAAACTAGTTTCTACACTCTTGAGTATTTGGGTTCGGTCTAGATGTCACCTCTGACCTCTTGTAGAGGCATTTCCTGCAGTTTAGTGTATTTACACAAGACATTACAATGCAAAACACTCCCTGTTAGAAAATCTCATTCTTGAGCTGCTTTTTTTTTTTTTTTTTTTTTAATGTTAAAGTGAGAAGTTTGTGAGGATGGTTGCGTAAACACTCCTGTAGTGTAAGCTGGACTCTCGTTCAGGGTTTGGCGTGGGAGTTGTGTCCTGTCATTGTTACTGGGCAGCACTGGGTCAGTGCGTTTGGTGTGGGGTGTTCATATTGTTCATTGTGTTCAAGCCTGAACCTGCAATAATTAGGACAGGGGTTTCCTCCCTCTGTGCTTCCACCCCTTCACGTCCCCCCCCCATATGTGCCCTTTGTTTCTGTCCTGCGTCATCTTTCTGACCGCCAACAAAATCAACTGTTTATTTTGCTTATTAAGTGGCACATTGTCCGTTATTTGTGTTTATGGAGTGTGTTTATTCCTTTTTGATTAAATTCCTGTTGTTTATTTACCCTCTCAGCTGTTGGCAGCGCTTGAGCGCTGATGCTCATGTTTCAGGAACATTGAGGATAATCAAAGTTTATGCTGAGGGTTTTTAAACTGACATCAGCCTGAACTCTGAGAGCGCTCTCGCCTGCAGCCGTTCCACCACTCGCTCCTCTGAGCCGGTCAGGAAATGATGGGTTTCCAGTGGCTGATGTATTGGTGGAAATGTGCAGAGAAATCTGAACATTTGTTTTAGCACTTTAATGATCTGACACTGTTTTTAGGTTTTAGTGGTGGTACCATGTACAGTATTTTAATGTCCCATGGTGCTCAATCGGTACCATATTCTTGTACCATATGGTACTTAAAAGAATACCATGTTACTATCATATGACATGTCCATAACATCATGGTATTGTCATGGTGCTTGTCCAAAAAAAACAAAAAAAACCATGTTGTCATGTTTTTGATATTTTTGTTAGTGCAGGATAAAAAGGGTGACTCTTTCTTCCTGAACATGTCTGGGTCATATAAATATAATTATTTTAACATTTTACTTTTTTAATTATAAAAGTAATAAATGGACATTACTTTTTATTTGCATTGTGACATTTTCAGGATTTTACATAATTTTTTTTTAACCCCTACACACTGTAAAAAAAGAATTGTTGGTTTAACTTGGTTATCTGGTTGCCCTAAAATTGAGTTCATTCAAATTAAAAATTTTAGTTAATACAATGAAGGTGACTGGTTTAAACAGAAACTCAAAATATTATGTTATCTGAACTATATTAATTATTGAAGTTGATTTGACAAAAGAAAAAATGTTATAACAAATCATGAAAATATTTTTTTTAGGATAATAGAAGTGACAGAACTTTTATTATTATTATTATTATTATTATTATTATTATGATTATGATTATTATGGAAGGACAAATTACTCACAATTCACATGGAGAATAATAGGACAAACATGGGAATTTTATTTATTAGTATTGTTGCTGTTTTTTATTACTGTTATTGTATAAAGTTTATTTTATATAATATAATATATAATATAATATAATATAATATATAGAATGATAGGAGTTACTTAAATACGGGAATTATTTTTATTATCTGTATTGTTGTTGTTACTTTTTACTGTTATATTATGTTATATTATTTTATATTATGTTGAGAATCCATATCGAAAATTATAGGAATTACTTAAAAAAAATAAAAAAATAAAATAAAACACACACAGGGAAATTATTTTTGTTTGTATTGTTGCTGTTATTTTTTTTTTATATTGAGAATCCATATCGAAAATGATAGGAATTACAAAACAGAAAAGTCAATTGTTAACTGACACTTTTGTGGGGAAACTGTCACAATGAAAGAGAAAAAAAAAAAAAAAAAGGGAAAAAAAAAAAAAAAACCCTTAATGGACTTTTTAGATTAAACGATTTAAAAATCTTAATTTGATTTTGGTTCTGTGGTAAAATGTGACCTGGACATGTTTTTGTGAGACCGACCCAAAAACCAGTGTCTTTCAGATTATGGCTGTTCACCTCTGTAGCGTTTGGAGAATGTGATGGGTCAGCCTGAACCAAAGTTCTCTCTCTCCTGTCTTTTCCGTAAAAGGTCATAGCACACTGTGTCCTTCCTCCAATCTTTCTCTTCTGCCCTGTAGATCTGTATAGAGTTGCTACATCTGTTTTTAAATGCTCATTGAGTAACTCTAGAATCTGTGATACTTAGTCTTAATTTCTTGGATAAAATGTGTTGTAGGAATTCTGAGGTCGAGTTTCTTTTCAATGAATTTTTTTCTTTATTTGATTGCCCTTTGCGCTCTCTCTCTTTGTTCACTGTAATATCATTTGATCCATCCTGTTAATTTGCCGAGTTAAATTAGATTTTCTATCTTCCACTTACATTGGAGCAATAATGCTGTCCGTGCCCTGCAGAAGTCTCTGCATCCATGCTTAGAGTCACACACACTTGATCACCACGCACACACTTCTGCTCACTAAACTAACACAATCTCATGATTTTGATCTGAACACATTCAGTCTCCAATAGCAAATTCTGCAGACAAACGGGGAGACTCTGACACAATAGGAAGGGAGGGAGACGATCAAAGGTAGTTCTAATTTTTTTCCTTTTCAGGTGCACATTTCTAAGACCATACATTGTACAGCACTCATAGCTCAGAGGTCACGGCTTTTTTGGTGTCTGTCGGTCATTTTGTGCTGATGTCATTTAGGCATTTCCCTTTTCTAGGTACGAACGCTCTTTGTCAGCGGGCTGCCTGTCGACATCAAACCACGTGAGCTTTACCTGCTGTTCAGACCCTTCAAGGTAAGAGACGTCAGCCTGAGAGGAAAAAAAACTGGAAGTTTCGTTAGGCATCCTTTCTCTGGCTGTAATTTTTAAGAAAATTGATTTGTTTTAAGATTAATTATGAATTTATCCTTTTATCAAACAGGGATATGAAGGATCTCTCATAAAACTGACCTCAAAACAGGTAAAGTTGAAACTATTATTTCCCTCCAATGAGGTGTAAATGTAGTTTTATTTTTTTCAGTTTAAAAGTGGTATAGATGGATTAATCTAACATATGTCTAGCAATGTCATATTTCCTCCCCAATAAATCTGACCGGGAAATGTAAAACATAAAATCATACATTGAAATTGATATTTACATAAATGAATATATCTATCCCTCTATCTGTACCACATACACATCAGCAAAAAAGTGTAAAAACAATATGCTTTTCTCAAAACAACTATTGGTTTCACTTTATATTTTATCAGTGTAACTTATCTGCTAGTTGCAAAGCTTAATCATTAAACACCATTTTGATATTACACAAAAAAAAAGTTTTCCCTGTTGAATTTGTCAACTGTTACGGACAAACTGTATGCCACTACACACACTTGAGTACTACACTTTAAGCGACTCAATTCAATGTTTTTTGGTTTGTCATATGTACAGTTATTTTATTTATTTTTATTTTTGTTTTGCAGATATTTGTGTAAAATTCTCAGCACGGTCACTAAAGACAAGAAGATTATCAAATCTACTTTAAATATCATTTTAATAGTTTAAGAATGTCATTCAAAACTCCAGTCCATGTGGATGTAAACTATACTCTGAAATATTATCAAAAGCAGCAGTCTAGATATTTAAAATGTTAAAATCAGTCAAAAACATGGTTGACAATGACAGTAACATAGTTGACGGGTAACATAGTTGACCATTTTGCCTCAATTCAATGGCAGGCCTTGTCTGGCCAACCAAATGTTATTTCCTTGATCAGGATCTTGATTTTATTTGAGAAAAATCATAAAAATATTGCAAACCATAACAATGTACCCAACATAGGTGACATGGCAATTAATATACTCCTTGACAATAGGTCATTGGAGATAAATATTAAAAAGAAATTGAGGATATTTACCATAATGTGTTCAAATGATCTGCCGCAGAAGAAAATGACATCACATGATGCTTGTCACATGGTTTTGGGATAAACCGTTTTTTAGTTTTCGGGGGGTGTCTGGTTAGTAACATAGTTGACAATTTTTGCAGACATTAATAAAACGAAATATTTTCATTGTTTAAATTTAATTTTCAAATATCTATTTTAAGGTATTTAGATTGTAGAAATGTAATATAGATAATCTTGACAATTGTGAGTTATAAGTCAGAATTGCATTAAAACTAGACTCTGACTTCATAACTCGCAATTCTGACTAAAACTCGCAATTGTGAGTTTACATCTCGCAATTCTAAGAAAAGTCAGAATTGTGAGAAATTGCAATTACCTTTATTTCATGGCGGAAACAAGCTTCCATACAATTTCAAGCAAACTGAAAAACGGTGCGTAAAATATTGGTGTGAGAATATAGTATGCTTTCTCTTAATGGATAAAATGTTTCTGAAGAAAATTATGAAGAAAAAAAAAAAATAATTCTCATCAATGGACATGAAGTGTACCCAAAATTTGTATGTATGTCTGTTTTTAAATTATGTAATTTAGAAGAGAATGCTTAATTTTCGTGAAACTTGGTCCTAAAAATAGGTTTAAATTTTTAATTCTATTTTAATACATTCAAATTATTACATTTTAATAGTATAAAATTGAAATAGTGTGACTGCACGTTCTTAACATTTAGTTTTGTTTTCTACTTCATTTGTGTTGATTGGAAAACTAATTTTGTGTCTCTACCTCTGTCTGTGCGTCTGTCCATCTGATGCGTTTCTTTTTTTTTTTTTTTTATTCTCTAGCCTGTGGGGTTTGTCACGTTTGACAGCCGGTCTGGAGCTGAAGCGGCCAAGAATGCGTTGAACGTAAGTAATCGTTGGTCCGTCAGTAAGCTGAAGCGATGGCAACTTTTAATTATTTATTAGGCTCTGTGCTTTGTCCTCCAAACTTTGCTCTTAAAAGTCTGATTTAGATGCCGCTCTCTTCTCTACGGGGGGGAAGTTTCACTTGTTGGTCGTGTTAGTCCCTAAGAAAAGTTCCATGACGTCATGTGTTTCTGGCTGGATGTAGAATCCTCTGGGAATCAGTGCACTTGTGCTGCAGAGGGAAACCTGATGTTCTGTTAAATGGACATGTCGACTGATTTGTGCGAAACTGATTGAGGAGTAATAAGACTGTATTCAGTCAACACCTCTAATCTCATCTGTTCTCAGGGCATCCGCTTTGACCCAGAGAGTCCTCAAACGCTGCGTCTGGAGTTTGCTAAAGCCAACACTAAGATGGCAAAGAGTAAACTGATGGCCACGCCAAACCCTTCCAACCTGCACCCGGCTCTAGGTGCGCATTTCATCGCTCGAGACCCATGTGAGTAAACCATAGCACTTACGCCCTGCCCACCCAGCAGAACATGGTCTTGATTCACCCATTTAGAATAAGTCACTAGCACATGTCTGAGATTCAGATGTGTCATTTGAGTGCTGCTATTAGTCCCTTTGTTAGGTTTTTTATTTTTATTTTTTTTTTACATTAGAGACGTTGGTAACAGTTTACAATAAGGTTCATTAGTTAACATGAACTAATAATGAACTGCACTTCTACAGCATTTATTAATCTTCGTTAATGTTAACTTCAACATTTACTAATACATTATTAAAAACTTTAGTTAATGCACTGTGAACTAACATGAACAAACAATGAACAACTGTATTATATTAATTAATGTTAACAAAGATTAGTAAATAAAGTAACAAATGTATCGCTCATGGTTAGTTCATGTTAGTTAATACATTTAATGTTTAACTAACGAACCTTATTGTAAAGTGTTACCGAGATGTTTTGGAGTTGGTATGATTTCTTTCTTTTGAATGTTTTTGAAAGGCTTTTATGCTTATCACTGCTTTTTATCAAAAAATTGATCAATTTAATGTATCCTTGCTGAATAAAAGCAGTAATTTCTTTCAAATATTTTTGTTGAATGGTGCTGTAATGTCTCTTGAAGTGATTTAGCTCCCTGGTTTGGTATGTGATTTTTGTAGATGACCTGACGGGGGCAGCACTGATCCCTGCGTCTCCTGAGGCGTGGGCTCCGTATCCTCTCTACACCACTGAACTGACCCCAGGCCTGCCTCACGCCGCCTTCACCTACCCCGCCGCTGCTGCTGCCGCCGCTGCCCTGCACGCCCAGGTGAGGGACCAGCCGGTGTGTTCCCCCTTTTTCTTTCACTCTATCACTGCGTCTCTCTGCTTTCGGGTGT